>JBAGKK010259852.1:0-20917 GCA_037177015.1 Euceroptres primus | reverse complement strand
AACGTTAGGAATAAAACATTTAAATATAAACAAATAACGTTAGGAATAAAACATTTAAATATAAACAAATAACGTTAGGAATAAAACATTTAAATATAAACTAATAAACGTTAGGAATAAAACATTTAACTATAACCAAATAACGTTAGGAATAAAACATTTAAATATAAAGAAATAACGTTAGGAACTTAAATATTTTCTTAAATACATTCTGTTCTGGTTAATTTTTTATTTCTACAATTTTTTCTTCGAATGCGATGGCTTCTTTTTGTGCATGTTCCAGAATTTTCCTACGTTTCACTTTAAGTTCTTTTATCTCCAAAGCTTTTCATTTTTTTTTTTCCTCCAGCGTTCAATTCAAATCGGAATAAGTATATAATGTCACGAGTTTATTACGAATAATATATTTCAGTTACGAATAATATATCAGCCCTTGTAAATATCGTTATTTAATTTTGTTACAATTAAAAAAAAAATTCAGTACGCTCGCGAAAATTCCCTGACTTTGAAAAAAATTCCCTGAAATTTCCAGGTTTTTCCTTGACAATTTCAAGTTTTCCAGGTTTTCCAGGGTGAGTAGACACCCTGCTTATTTTGAATTTCGTTATCCATCTTTGAAAAAAGGTCATCTTTTCACCATTTTTATCATCAGTAAGTACGGTGATGAATAAAATTAAAAAAAATAAACAAATCGTTAAATATTTTGGGAGGGTAGGTTTTAAATGATTTTTTCTGCTTTGAAATGTGTTTCATATTGGAAGAGAAATTTGTAAAAATTTTCTAAATCATATATTTGGGACTATCAATGTAGAATTCAATTCAAATGACACATTCGAATTCAGCAGTTTCTTTTTTTTTTTAATTTCTAAACAAAAGGATCCTAAATTTGAAAAACTTATAACTATAAATAATAATAATAAAGTTGGTTTTTATTAGGTCTTAAGCTTTATGGGTTTTTGAAATAAACAATGCTTATTTTCGAAACGGGTTAATGCATTTCGCTATAATATTATAACCTCATCAAAACTGTAACGATTACAAGAAAAGAATACACTTTGTATTTTATAGAGCATAACACGTTTCGAAAATAAGTATAGTTTATTTCAAAAACCCATAAAGCTTAAGACCTAAGGCTACAAGAAAAAACCAACTTTATTACTAATTGGGTCTATAATCATCAAATTTTTATTATAATTAATTTCTTACCAATACATTGAAGACAATAAGGAACAACTGTGAATGATGCTTACCTGCAACAGAAATAAAAAATTTATCAGAAAATATACCTAAAATAAAAAACAAAAAGAAACTAAATGTTAAAAGAAAATTAAAGTCTCTGTTCAAAATATGATCTAAAATCATTTGGGATAATAATAATAAGGATAATAAGGATAATAATCCATAAGTTAAATACAATAATAAGGATATTGATAATAAAGATAATAATCCATAAGTTAAATAAAATTAAGGTAATTCATTATTCATTAATCAATAATAATAAGGATAAGGATAATAAGGATAATAATCCATAAGTTAAATAAAATAATAAGGATAAGGATAATAAGGATAATAATTCATCAATTAAATAAAATTAAGGTAATTCATTATCTACATTTTTAAACTTGAATTTTTCTATTTAAAAATACAGCAAAATACTAAGGAGTTATTTTTTTCTCTCTTTACAATCATCGTTTATATTTTAGTAATGATTTGCAAAATATCTAAAATCAAACAATTATTATATAAAAATTAAATGTTTATAAAAAGAGTAAAATTTTCTTTTTTTCTATTATCAGTCAATTTTTATTTTATTTTTTCGTCAACAAATTCCAGTGAATTGTTTATTAGTCGTTTGACGTTCGCTCTAATCCGCTTACAAGGTGAGGTCCAATCGGCTTAGGTGTGTATTTTTAAATTTTAATACTGCTGAACAAGGCTTCAGTGCAATGGTAAAAAAAAAAAGAAAAAAGATAGGTTAGGTAATGCTTTTTCTATACTTTTTAAATTAGGTATTGTGCACTATATCTAACTGAAATATCTGAGAAGGATTAATTCTTAAATTATCAGCGTTCTCGAAAGAGATGAGATTTGTGTGCTAGCGGAACTTTGAATATTTTACGGAGCACGGGCATTTGATAAGAACTGGTTTCAATTATGATAATTTGATAGACTCTAAAGATATCAAAGTTTCATAAGTAAATATAAACTCAGTTGAAATCTCTCTCGTTATTGTTAAATTAAAAACTTTAAACATTAAAAAAACTTTCGTTTTTGGAGAGTAAAAATCTGAATCGTTTTAAGTGAAAATACAAAATACAGTTTTTCCTACAAAACTGATTTACAGCTAATAAATCACGAACGAAACGAGCGCAGAAAATCATAAAACTGGATTCCTAAAACAATAAAATGTTTTTGAAGTTTTTTCGAAGTACACGACAATATCTGAATTTTTTTACTCGTTTATATAGATAAAATATTCATATGTGCTTGAAGCAGAGTATAAGAGCATTTGCAGTGTTCTATTTATAAATTTATGATCTCTGCATGTGCCATAGGAGGTGAAGCGTGAATTGTACCGGATTCAGGGAACTTTGCTGAACATGAGGTACACACACACACACATATATATATATATATATAAAGCATTGAATTTCCCTTTTAGGGAAGTTTCGTCAAAAGCCTCCTTTTCCGTTTCATTCCCGCATATAAACGCGAATCGTGTGTCTGTACTGAAACTTGGTAACTTAATACTTCGCTAAGCAGGATAAACTATTTGTACGGTGACGCTTTTGGCGTGCGAAATATCCTGGTAATATCAAGCTGAATATTGAATAACACATATTGCTTTCCAAAAGTTCAGAATCAGCGTCCAAACGTGAGGTCAAGCATTATTGAATTTAGTTTTATAATTAAATTTAGTTTCTTGGCTTTCAAAAGTATATGGTAATTGATATTTAAGAAAATTAATCATAAGTGAAATTGAAGGCATGAGAATAGCAATTCGTTAACGACCATTTAAAGTCGGCCGCCCAAGTAATAGTTAAAATAACCTAATTTAGGGATCAACTTCAAATGGTCTTTACCGAGTTGTCATTCTCATGACTTCAATTGCATGTTCCAGGTTGTCTAAAAAATATAGTTTTTTACTCAGAATTGAGGAAGGATAAAAATATTATTCTGTTAGTTAAATCAGTTAATTTATCAGTAAATCAGTTAATTTAGTTGAACCAAATTCAATTAAATTACTTTTTTTAATAGACTTTACAATCGCGGGGGATGGGACAAAAAATAATAGAGGTAAAAGAACAAAACTTTGGATTGAGAAAACGAGAAAATGCACTCTTGATTGTATATATGTGCACAAGTGTCATGAAGATAGAAGGGATAAGGGAGAAAAAGGGAGAAAAAATAGAGAGAGAAGAAGAATTGAGAAAAGGATGGGGCAAACGTGACAGGGGAGAGAAAATCTAATTGCTGTCCAATTTCCCGCTACACAAGGGTCACTGCGAGGGCACGTACGAATTCACTTCTCGCAAGTTGTTTTCAACTGTTTACATTTTGCAACCATTAATCTTTCTGTCGCTCGTGGGCAAATTTCATTATTGACGAAAGGGGTATAATAAAAAAAACGATTTTACTCCAAAAAAATGCATAAAAAAGTAATCCACCTACAGTTAATAATAGTATGCTTACTTCATGTTAGATATTACAATTATTTAATTTTAAATATACTTTACAAGATATAATACCATAATACTATAAAAACTATATACTATAACACTATATACTATAATACTATATACTATAATACTATTAATGTAATACTATATACTAGAATACTATAATATTATAATACATATAAGCAACAATTTGTTCTGTGAAGGTAGAATTTTATGCTCAGAGTGTCCAATGAATTGTGTAATGCAATATGACAGCACCTCATCCTGAATTATTCAGAATATTGTTTCCTTTTCGATCTCCTCGTCACATTTTGCCAATTCTCTCTAGGAAATTCGATTCTCAGCTGAAGCAATATTTTCTTCGGCGTTCATTCTCCTTTAATTAAAGTCCATAGCGACATGGGACATGGCGTGACCAAAAGAAATGAATGCACACACAGTCAAAAGTTCAGATTGACGTCGCGACAAACATACGCTTTGGAGAACAAAGAACGATTGTGGCGTCGAAAGAAAGAAAAAAAAAGAAAAAAAAGGTAAAAAGTATTGCGCAATCGTGCGAGTATTGCGTCCCAGTGTAGCATTAAACGAGCTGCCTAGCCATTATTTCGAGTCGTCGATGACACTCAGCTTTTTGTCATGCGGAGGTGTATATACCACGGTAATGGCGTTTTTACTGCTTGTATTTTTTAGACGGAAGTAGGCTTGGCCTACTTCGATTCAAACAACAAAGAAATCTCCGAGTTCATGGGCCTCGTCAAACCACCGAATTATAACGCACCTTAACGCCCTCGTTATTATTTTTAGTCCTAAGTACAGTACTAGGAAAATGGGGTCAGTCATAGCATATTCACTGTTTCTTTTTTATGGCTTCCACAGGTTTAAATTACTTTTTTCTTCACTTTTAAAGAGTACTTTAAAAAATGAAGTTAAATAACTTCTAAGACTTTAGATGTTAAAACAAAATTGTAAAAAAGTTGTAAATTACAATAGTTTAAAGAAGAATATGCGTGAGGACACAAAAATGAAGTCCAATCATTGAAATAAGTTTTTTTTTCAGAATTTAAAAAACATAAAAAATTAGAAGTATGCGCCGATGTGATTTTGGTCGGCGGCGACGTTCAGGCTAAATTTGATCGGCGGCTGGCGGCGCGCCGGCGTGACGCCACACAGTGTGGCCAAAAGGACTTTTTGTGGACAAAAGTCTGTCTACAACCCAATTTTAAATGGATTTTGAAATTTTTTTTTCAAAATGAACGTAAAGCCTTCGGGTATACCAAGTCGGTGAGGAAATTTCGATTCGGCTTAACCAACATTTTTTATTTAATAACAAAATAAACAATATTTTTATCCTAACTTTTCAGACGTACCTTTTTTTTTAAGATCTGCGAATTGACTAAGGAAGAGCCTAAGTTAGTGTAATTACTATCTAGAAATAGTTTTCAGTAGGTCAAAGACAGAAAAAAAATTGTTTATAATGTTTTAAATAAATTAATGAACAAAAGACATTTTTTTTAATTCGCAATGATTAGTTGTTTGAATTTCACAGTTTTTATATAGAATATGAGAAAAATGTATGCCTAATCGTGATTATTTAAAAATATCTGCTCTTTGGCAATTATTTAAACAATTTTTATAAACTAATACACAGTTTGCGAATGTCAGAATGATTAAGCTTAATTTTTTTTTGCATAATTGACCTAAAATGTCTTACCAATGACTCCTTGCTGTCATTTTTTTCGAATTAACAACAACTGGTAATTATTTAAACAATATTTATAGTTTTCAAATTAACAACAACTGGTAATTATTTCAACAATATTTATAGTTTTCGAATTAACAACAACTGGTAATTATTTAAACAATATTTATAATTTTCGCATGGTTTCGTATTTTCAATTATAAATACTTTCAGAACTGAGAAACAATTTTTAATGTTCTTTGACTCATTTTAAAGGTTGCTAAGGTCTCAAGACGATTGAAAAAAGTGAAATTTGGGCCTTTTGCGGAATAATATTTTTTAATGAAATCAAATTCTACATATATATTTGATTTCATTAAAAAATATTATTCAAAAATAAACTTTCAAAAAGTAGAAACCTTTATACTTTGAAGTGGTACACTGAATAAAAGTAGCATTGAATCAAGAAAATATTGTTTCAAATTCGGAGAAGCCAATATATTCCTGAAGTTTTTTCTTGAGATAAAAATCAATCAATTTTTTTTGTCTCAAGAAAAATTTACTTCAGTCAGAAATGGGGACAAAATACTTCAAATATATTATTCAAGATACAAGTATTTTGTTATAAAGTAGTTGAAATACATTGCAGGGAAAATATAATTCAGCCAATGTATTTCTTATAAGATACAAATTACATTTAAGTATTTTTGTATTTTATTTGGAATACATTTGAAAATTTTTTGGAATTCAGCAGGGATTATTTGAAATCCTTCAGAATATACCTTGAATTCTTCGGAATCCTTGAGAATTCATCTTAAATTATTTGGAATTCTTCAAAATTTACCTCGAATTAATTAGAATTCTTTAGAATTCATATTGAATCTTTGGAATCTTTCAGAATTCATCTTAAATTATTCGCAATTCTGCAAAATTTACTTTGAATTAATTAGAATTCTTCGGAATTCATATTGAATTCTAAAGAAAATATGATAAATACCAAAGAAATCATAAATAAAATGAATATCAAATTGAATTCTAAAATTCTTCGAAGTTGACTAGAGATTCTTTGGAATCTTTCAGAATACACCTTGAATTCTTTGAAATCCTTCAGAATTCACCTTAAATTATTTGAAATTTTAAAATATTCACCTTGAATTAATTGGAATTCTTTGGAATTCGCAATAAATTCCAAAGAATTTATGCTGAATTCCAAAGAATTCATAGAGAATTCCGAAGAATTCCAAAGGATTCATACTGAAAATTTTTTGAATACTTCAGTATACACCTTGAATTTTTTAGAATCCTTCAGAATTCACTTTAAATTATTTGGAATTCTAAAAAATTCACCTTAAATTAATTGGAATTTTTCGGAATTCAAAATAAATTCCAAAGAATTTATGCTGAATTCCAAAGAATTCATAAAGAAATCCGAAGAATTCCAAAGAATTCATAAATAAAATGAATACCAAATTGAATTCCAAAATTCTTCGGAATTGACTACAGATTCTTTGGAATCCTTCAGAATACACCTTGAATTCTTTGGGATCCTTCAGAATTCAGATTAAATTATTTTGAATTCTGACCTTAAATTAATTGAAATTCTTCGGAATTCACATTGAATTTCAAAGAATTCATAGCGAATTCCGAAGAAATTCAAATAATTCATAGTGAAAATTTTTTGGAATTCACCAGGGATTCTTTGAAATCCTTCAGAATCTGGATATACCTTGAATTCTTCAGAATCCTTAAAAATTCATCTTAAATTATTTGGAATTCTGCAAAATTCACCTTGAATTAATTAGAATTCTTCGGAATTCATATTGAATTCTAAAGAATTTATGATGAATTCTAAAGAGTTCATGAATAAAATGAATACCAAATTGAATTCCAAAATTCTTCGGAATTGACCAGGGATTCTTTGGAATTCTTCAGAATACACCTTGAATTCTTTGGAATCCTTCAGAATTCACCTTAAATTATTTGGAATTTTGAAAAATTCATTTTGAATTAATTGGAATTCGGAATTCACATTGAATTCCAAAGAATTCATAATAAATTCTAAAGAATGCCAAAGAATTCATGATAAATTCCGAAGAGTTCGTTGTGAATTCTAAAGAATTCAAGGTAATTCCGAAGAATTCCGAATTAAAAATATTTAATAATAATTTACATAAAATAATTTAGGATTTATTTCATTTAAAATACAAGTAAGCATTTCAGATAAAATACACAATTCTTATGTGTACTTCAGATAAAATACACAATTCTCAAATGTATTTCAAATAAAATACTAAATTACTGAAATATAGTTTGTATTTTATTTAAAATACATTGGCTAAATTGTATTTTCCCTGCAATTTATTTCAATTACAAATTACATTGCATCTATTTTGTATTTCAGATACTTGAAACACATTTTTCTTGAAATAATGCCTAGCTCTGAATTCAGTTAAGAAAATATTGACGTGTCCGTTTTTAAGACAATATTTTCTTGATTCAATGCTACACTAAAAAAAATTGTTAAATTAACCAGAATTCTGGTTAAAGATGCCCTTACTATTTTTTTGGGTTAGAGTAACCAGAATTGCGGTTAAACTGATCAGAAATTCTGATTAAAACAATTGGAATTCTGATTACTTTAACCAGAAAATTCTATAAATTTGTATATTCTTCGAGTATAAACATTGTAACAATTGTGCTGCGTATACACTATGTTAGTAACAACACAGATATGTAATCCTGTAATTGGTCGCAAGACTGTTGGATTAATAAATATATGAAATGAAATGAAAAAATTGTAAGGGCATATTTAACCAGAATTCTGGTTAATTTAACTAGACTTTTTTTTAGTGTACTTTTTTCAGTGTATTTATCTAAAAAGCTATTTCTTTTTATACCTAATTGCCTAACTTTTGATATGACCATTTTATATTTCCTCAACCACATTTCAGTTTTTTTTTTCTAAAAGTCTTTTTCCTTTTTAGGGGTACATTTTTTTTCTTCTACCGCGTAATGCTTGTGATCCAAGTTTTAAAGTTTGCAAACACTAGTTGTAGTAGTTGCAGAAATCTTGAGTGGGATCTGTACGATGGTAATCTTGGCGTGTAACTTGGAGACGGAACAACAATAAATTAGATTAAAAGCTACATGACAAACGCAGATATACGCCCCCGTGACACACGCTATAGTCGTGCAAGTAAATCATGAGAAAATCATAATTTACGTGCCTCGAATTGCTTCCTAAGGAGCCCGGATATGTACCTCTCACGTAAGCAGGGTCGGTTCAGAACAGAGGTCACTGAATCGTCTACGGAGAAATTGAAATTTCATGCTCTGTTGGTCCATTAAAAAAAACTTCTTAACTATTTTTTTTAATTTTGTTTCTTCCGACGATTCATATTCCAACTGTACTTTTTATTTTTATATGATAATTTCAAGAAAGAACAGAGTTTTCCATCAAAGATTGAATCCATTGAAATCCGAACTCTAGATAAAAAAATCATTTCTTATTCAGTGAAAAAGTTGATTGCCAATATTGCTTTATTCTGGTCTATTTTCTAGAAAACGAATTTATAAATGAAAATTTTTTAGTCGAGTAGAAAGTACATTCAACTTTTATGATAATTCTATATTTATAAGACATTTTATATTTATCAACCTACGAATGCTAATCGCCGTGAATTAAAAATGAATGTTTCATAATGTCATTTTGTATATTCATAAGAACATTTGAATAAATAAGTTACCTTCAAAAGTCGGCATTAAGTATAAAAAGTTCAATTATCGATTAAAAATTATGCAAACAGTCTAATTGAACGCAAATTATTTATTTCGGGATCATATTAAAAAAACAAATCTTTATCATCTATATTACCCTCAAACATTCATTAGGTGTAGAAATATTTTTAATTCAATGCAATTCTTGCCAATATTTTTATAAATTCACCGCTATTTTCCATTTTGTTAACAAATTTGAATTATGAAATACTCTATGTTTCGTCTAAAAAATCTTTAAAACTAAAACCATAAAATAATAAAACCATTATTTTAAATGTGATGCTCCTAAATACCAAATCTATTGAGTCACTTTATAAACGGCATTAAATTACGGGGTCAGTGCAACGGTAAAGTCATTTTTGAACTACTCCAATTATTTCAATTACAATTATGGAACTATCAGTTACGTACATTGCGCTTCGCCGTAAGACTTCTTCCTACAGTTCAACCATGCTTAATTTAATGTCTCTTGACACTATCTTACACTGACCTCCTCAATTAGAGGCTCTTGCGAAGGAAATCATGTTGTATAACGAGCGCCCATTTACACCATAGGCTTTTATGTCCTTCTATATGAAACAACACTACACAATAGAAAAGGAAAAAAATATAAAGAAAAGTTATTAACCTCACGAAAGTGTGCTATCAAAAAAGTTAATGCATGGTTTCGCCTATATAATATGATGCCTGAAAGTGTACAAAATGTAAAAGTCGTTTTATAACGTCACTTTATATGGATTTAAGAAAATTTCATTGGTCTAAAAATGGGACACGTCCATTTTTTCAACATTAAAATTTTTGATTTCCTACTTTTCCAAGTTGGTATTATTTTAGCAGACACAGCAAAACGTCCATCCTCAATTTAACACTGATTTTTACTCAAAATGCAACAAAGTTTTCTCAAGTTGCAACAAAAATGAGACTCGAAAACAACTGAAATCACAATTTTTCAACTGTTTTAAATTATTCAAAATGAGATGCAACAAAATTCACCCCAATGGTTTTCTGTGGGGAAACAATTGTAGAAGAGTATTTTTTACAGATTTTTTTTTAAATCTTAGGTCTCAGTTATTATTTTCCAAACAAGTAATTTATTTCAAAGAGGAAATACTTAATTCTTTAATTATTTTGTTTATCCAGGCGTTTCCAATCAGGTTTTCTCATATTTTACTTTGTCATTGAAGTATTTAGTTAGGTTAATAAAAACCCTATTTACAGATTTAATATTAAAAAGAGGATAAAACTAACAATGGAATACTTGTCTTAATGAAAGGCTTGTGTAGAAGAAATTATATTGCCACCTCTCAGAGGGTTTTTTTTATCGTGCACGAAGGAGATGTGCGTCGACGTTTCACGTGCTCTCAGCTTTAATGAACTTCTCCCGTATGAATGAAACTTATCTCCCCTTAATTAACTTCTCGCATTGGTTGGCTAATTTGAATAATACTGTCAGTGCAGAACGGGAAAATCTGTTATTCCCTGGATTTCTGTCTCCATTTCCCTTTTCTTTTTTACTTGGGTGGAAGTTTCGAGAAATGAAGGGGGAAAAAATGAAGGAATGATAAGGAAAATAGCACGAAGAAAGAAAGGGAAAGAGAGAAAAAAGAGAAAATAGGGAAAGAAGAAACGAGGAAATAGAAGGGTGAGAAAGAAGGAAAAAGAGGGAAAGAGAAAGAAGGAAGTAGAGGGAAAGAGAAAGAAGGAAAACGAGGGAAAGAGAAAGTAGGAAAAAGGGGGTAAGGGAAAGTAGGAAAAAGAGAGAAAGAGAAAGTAGGAAAAAGGGGGTAAAAGAAAGAAGGAAAAAGAGGTAAAGAGAAAGAAGGAAAAAGAGGGAAAGAGAAAGAAGGGAAAACAGGGAACGAGGAAAGAGGAAAAAGAGGGAAAGAGTGAGAAGGAATGAGAAAAGGAGAGAGCAGTGGTAACCCCTGGTTGGGGCTTCCGTGCTAATAAGTTTTCTCTCGGTCGAGTGAAACCCAGCTGTCTCTTTGTTCCGTCTCTCGTCGACCCCGGGTCGACGGTTCCTCCTCCTCCTCTTTTTCCCCTTTTTCACTCCTTTTTTTCTCTCTTTTTTTTCGCAAGACAAGGTTGTAACTTCTCTCACCGCTGCTACCAACCTGGACATTACTGCGCGGTGGTTTGGCCTTTGTTGCCCAGAAGATGGGACCCTATGTGACTCACTCTTCACCAACTGGGATAAGAATACCCGGCAGTTTTGTAAAAAGAAATCACGACACTTGCTCGCAGAGAGTTAATGAAGACTTTTTTTAGAAAAAAAAATTTCATTCGTACCAATAAACTCCAGGCATCCGACTGCCATATATTGTGAGAAATTTCTTGAAATTTCAACCACTTTTCATTTAATGTGGTTGAAATTTCATTTAGATACTCTGGTTGAAAATTCATTTGCTTTTGGTTGAAAACTCATTTATTTTTTTAGTTGAAAATTCATTTACTTAAGATTGAAAATTCACTTACTTAGGTTTAAAATTGAAAACTTCCCGTACAGTCAAGCTCAAAATTGTTTGTCAATCATCACCTTGAATTATACAGAAAAAATAGTTTGAGTTATAATTGTTTATTTAAAAATAGTTATTTGAATATTTGTGTTTTTTCATTCGTCTTAGACAAAATTCGTAATTTTCATTCAATTTAAATTCTCAACGGTTCATTTCGTTCCATAAAAGATCCTTTACGAGGCGCATGAATATATCCCAAAATTCACTTATCATAATTTTAATTTGACCCAAATTCATGTTACCGAATAATCATTTGCCATCATTTTTATTTATTCGAATTGCCATTCGATATCATTTCTATTTATTCGAATGTTCATTTGTCCTAATTTTGATTTCTCCGAATCGCCATATGCCATAATTTCTACTTATCCGAATTATCATTTGTCATAATTTTTATTTGTCCTAACTTTCATTTCTCCTAATTTTCATTTACTCGATTAGCCATTTGTCCTAATTTTAATTTGTCCTGCTTTTCATATGTCCAAATATCCTTTTGTTATAATTTTAAATTATCGGAATCGCCATGTATTATAACTTTTATGTATCCGATTAACCATTTTTCATGATTTTTATTTGTCCTAATTTTCCATTGTTATAATTTTCATTTATCCGAACTAACATTTGTCGTAACTTTTATTTGTCCTAATTCTCATTTTTTCTAATTTGCATATACTCGATTAGCCATTTGTCCTAATTTTAATTTGTCCTAATTTTCATATGTCCAAATAGCCTTTTGTTATAATTTTAAATTATCCGAATCGCCATGTATCATAATTTTTATGTATCCGATTAACCATTTTTCATGATTTTTATTTGCCCTAATTTTCGATTGTTATAATTTTCATTCATCCGAACTGACATTTGTCGTAATTTTTATTTGTCCTAATTCTCATTTGCCCTAATTTGCATTTGTCTAAATAGTCATTTTTGAAAATTTCTATTTATCCGACTGGCTATTTTCCATAATTTCTATTTATCCGTATCGTCACTTGTCCTAATTTTCATTTGTCATAATTTTCTTTTATATGAATTGTCATTTGTCGCAGTTTTTATTTGTCTTATATTTTTTGTCCTAATAGCCATTTGTCATAATTTTTATTTTCCTAATTTTCGTTTAACCTAACTTTAATTGTCCTAATTTTCGTTTGTCCTAATATTCATTTGTTCGAACAGCCATTTGTCATAATTTGTATTTATCCGAATCGTCATTTGCCATAATATTTATGTATCCGAATTATTATTTATCATAATTTCTATTTATCCGAATCGTCATTTGTCATGATCTTTATTTGACCGATTTACCATAATGTGCCATAATTTCTTTGTAACCGAATTCTCATTTGTCTCAAATTTCATTTGCCCGAAGGAACAACCGCCCTAACAATACTGGCGCGAAATTTAAATTTAAAATTCGGTTACAAAGAATTATGGCCCATGGTAAATCAGACAAATGAAGTTTATGACAAATGACGATTTGGATAAATAGAAGTTAAGCCAAATAACAATTCGGATACATAAATATTATGAGAAATGACAATTCGGAT
This sequence comes from Euceroptres primus, assembly GCA_037177015.1. Taxonomy (NCBI): domain Eukaryota; kingdom Metazoa; phylum Arthropoda; class Insecta; order Hymenoptera; family Figitidae; genus Euceroptres; species Euceroptres primus. Next base: position 7,722 of record JBAGKK010259852.1, on the reverse strand, counting down.
AAATATAAATTATGAAAAATGGCTGTTCGAACAAATGAATATTTGGACAAACGAAAATTAGGACAAATGAAAGTTAGGACAAAAAAATTATGACAAATGGCTACTAGTTCAAATGAAGATTAGCAAAAATAAAAATTATGAAAAATGGCTATTAGGAAAAATGAAAATTAGAACAAATAAAAATTATGACAAATGACAATTCGGGTAAATAAAAATTAGGACGAATGAAAATTAAGACAAATGACGATTTGGATAAATGTAAATTATGGCAAAGAGCGAGTCGGATAAATAAAAATTATGAAAAATGGCTATTCAGACAAATGCAAATTAGGACAAATAAATAATACAACAAATGTCAATTCGGATGGATGAAAATTATAACAAACGGGAATTAGGACAAATAAATAGTACGACAAATGTTAATTCGGATAAATAAAAATTATATCAATCGAAAATCAGGACAAATAAAAATCATGAAAAATGGTTATTCGGATACATAAAAATTATGATAAATGGCTAATCGGACAAATGAAAATGAGGACAAACGAAAATTAGGAAAAATGGCTAATCGAGTAAAAGAAAAATGGCTAATCGAGTAAATGAAAATTAGGTGAAACGAAAATTAGGACAAATAAAAATTATGACAAATGATAATTCGGATAAATAGAAATTACGGCATATGGCGATTTGGATAAATCAAAATTATGACAAATGAAAATTCGAATAAATAGAAATTATGGTGAATGGCAATTCGGATAAATAAAGATTATGACAAATGATTATTCGGTAACATAAATTTCAGTCAAATGAAAATTATGTTGATTTTATAATTCAAGATAAAGATTGAATAATTTTGAGTTTGACTGTACGAGAAGAATATATTTGCATTTTCAAATTCATACGAAATTTAATATAAAATATTAAATATTCTATTTTTTAATACCTAATTTATTTTACTTTAAGGCAGTTTTTGAATTCGAACCGAATATTTGGAACAAACGTGATTTATTGGCTTTAAAATGAGAATAAAAAGAGCAATAAATTACTTTAGGCTATTAAAGTTTCGTTGGTAAACAATGAAAAACATAAAAACCGAACAAGTAATACACGATGGAGATAATAAATCACCGAAATTCTAGTTTATTTTCATGTACAGGAAATTAGTTTCAAGGTCAAATTTGATACAACCTGGTGGTATTTGCGTGGATTCGAAGCGAGTATTCGAATAGAATCGAAACATTAAATATAAATCTCACAATATCGAGCGTCGGATACGAGTTGTCCAATCCAGGAAAGGTTCTATTTGTGGAATGCATTCAAATAGAGTTTTTTTCAGTCAATACTTATTTGTATTTTCGCTAAATTAGAGCAACGTTTCGTGGCTTTAATTTATAATAATAATTAAGTAAATTAGTAATAATGAAAAATATTAAATATTAAAATGTAATAATTTAAGAAATATTTTAATTTTTTCTTTCTGTCTCGGTACTTAATTTTTTAAATTCCAAGAGGAACGTGGTTGAGATTAATAAGGAAAAGTAGATAAGTAATTTGCTGAGCAGATTCTGTGAATTCGTAATTTTCTGAGGTAGTAGGGTTACTCTCGTTGAAATTCGTGAGTGAGTGTACAACTAGGTCGCGAGTAAGTTTCCTCGGGTCGTTGGTGAAATTATTTTAATTGTAGTCAAGTCTTGAGGACTTTCTTCATTTTGAAATCCAATTTTCTGCCGACTAAGTTTACACAGCATCGCGTTACAGATCTGCCGCACGTATAACTACTCTACCTACTGGATATGTACGAATCTCAAAGCAGAAATTCCACCGAGAACCTTAACAACTTGGACCAGATTGCAGATAACGGTTAACGACCCTCACTTTGGCATTTTTTATTTTTAGGCGAAATAGGCTGTTTCTTTGAGACTCTTTTTTAAAATCTCTTTTCCCTTTTTTATCACCTCATAATTTTCAGTTGAGATGTGACAATGCAGAATAAGAAATGTATTTTGCTTCTTCTTAGCAATGAAGACAATTGTTAGAGGTTATTTTAATAGGAAAAGTATTTAACTATATATATTTTTTAAGTTGAAAGAAATTAATTTAATTTACTGCTTTTTTCAGAAACCTATTGAAAATCAATTGAAATTTGTGTTGAAGTTTTAATGAAACATTTTTTGGCAACTGCAGCTTTTTGTTATAATTTCTTATTCGCAATTACAGAAATAATTCACAATAAGTAAGAAGCGATGTAATAATTTCAAATTTGAAAATACTTGAAGTTAAAAATTATAGTACGAGGAATTTCTTAGTGAAATTATATGTTTTGTTAGCATATTTTCTAATTGAAAATATTGATCGACAGCTTTCAAATGTTAGGGTATTGGATTTTCGAGTGACAAGTTCGAGTTCAAACATAACCTCGAACATAACCAATGTTAGATTATTTCAAACATAACCAAATGTTAGATTTGAAACTTATTAAAAATTAAAAATTATTAATTTTAAAATTTAAATTATTAAAAATTATTAAAAATTAAAGTCAATTATTATTTAAAGTCAATTATTAAACATTTTGAGTGTTTTAAAAATTGTATCCTAGGAATTTCCAAGACTTTTCAACCCATACTCTCGGGAGTTTTTTAAAATTCAAGATTTGCTTTGAACATGGTGGCTTGCACAATGTAAAAAAAATTCAGACTCTTTCTCGGAACTCAGCCTCTATAAATCCAGATTCCGCTCGAAATGAAATGAAACATTGAAAACAGTATTAAAATGCAACGTTTGGAGGGACGCCTTGATTTCAAGATTTGTGGGCGAGTCGTTTGCAAATTCGCCAGGATAATTCAAGCGTGGGTTAAGGAAAGGGGAAATTTTGCTTTTGACGAAGAAATATATACCAAATAACTATGTATATTAAAATATACGTAGGAAGACATTCTCAGAGGAAAAAAGAGGCCTTTGGTAAAAAGAAAAGCGATGAAACTGAGAATGTGCAGCTCTCGCCTCTGTGGGAGGAGAAAAGAAGACTCTTGGCATATATGCCGAGCATTCGCGAGAAGAACAAAGAGAAAATGAAAAAGTAGTAAATAAAATAACAATGCACCTGGGGTAAGCTTCTTATATGGTTCAGGATTTTTCTCGATGGCATTGTTGTTACATGGAATTTTATGGCTCGCGTACAACATCTATGTTCTTGGCGTCGTTTTATATCCCTGATACTAAAGTGACTCGATGTATATACACAAGTCACTGCTTGCATTCATACTCCTCTAGACATTTTTCTTTTATATCTTCTTTATGCCTACACTGAAACTTAAATTATAAGATTTAATAGTGTCGACGGAAGAGCACAATTTATCGTCAATATTTCACAATCGTAAACTCATGTCAACATGCTCTTTTTACTATCTTCAGCTTACAAATTTCACCTAACGTGCACTGAGAAAAATTACACCGAAAAAAATCCCTGGTAAATTGTCAACTAAAAATCTTAGTTGGCGAAAATAGTTGATATAACTAGAGTTCTTAGTTGTGGTAACTGCATTCTTAGTTAGGCTGACTAAAATTACCAGTTAACTAAGAAAAATACATTGGGGCTTTAGAGAAATAGTATGAGTAGTTGCAATTACTGTTTCGATTGTTGGGTTGTCGCAAATAAACATTAAATCAAATCAAACTACTATTTTCATTTTTACTAAGAAAACCATTCAAATAACAAAGAAAAGTAGTGACAATGAAAATAGTAATTGCAACTACTCATCTTATTTTCCTAAGGCCCCAATGCATTTTTAGTTAACTGCTAGAATTAGTCAATCTAACAAGGATTGTAGTTACCATAACTAAGAACTTTAGTTAGATAAACTATTTTCTCCAACTAAGTTTTTTTTTAATGTTGACCATTTACCAGAAATATTTTTCGATGTGTCTTAAAAAGAGTTAGGTGAAATAAAATAAAATATATTGGGAAGATCCTTTTACTCCAGAAGATTAATCAGTATGAAACAGGTCACTGAATGAAATCAGTGAGAATTTTGACTGATTCAGATTTAGAGAGCATTTCTTAACTTAATTAGAATTTCTTTTCTTTGAAAAATAATTTTATATAAATATAATAAAAAATCTAACAAAACATTGTAGTTAAATTGATAAAATGAGAGCCACTGTTAGTTACACACGGGAGTAGGCCAACTGGTTAAGATTTATACGTTTGGCACGTACATATAGGCACGTAGTACAGAGTCTCGTTCTCGTGAACTAATGTGTGCGAGTACGTATGTACTTATTTACTTCAGTACTTGCACGTAACCGTCACGCCATGTCCACCTACGACTCCTTCGTCCTTTCCAGTTACACCGTTGATCTTCACTCAACGGTAACACTGACCGAGGAAGCATGAACGACATTTAAAACTCTGGCATTTAAAAATGGTAGCCCATCCAACTCATCCTTTACGGCAAAATGTATGCTCACTTCCATTTTTATTTCCCAATTGCATAAAAGGAATTTATTTATCCCATAAACTCAACAAATACTATATAAAACTTATCGAGTTTGTTCAATAAATTCCTCAATAAAAAACTTGCAAACATTAACGAGAAACTTCATTCAAGGGCCCTTTTATTCACTTGAATTTAACTATTGCCATCCATTTTTTCTTTCCATAAGTAAATACATAATAAATAAAATCAATATCTGATTACAGACCTGTCTGCGTCGTTTGAGATTGAAAAAAAGGAAAAAGAGACCAAAGAAGTGTCCAAAAGTGAACGAAAAGTGACCAAAAAATTTTCGGTTAGATTTCCGAATTGTTAATTATGATATTGACGAATTTTTAAATTTTCAACAAATCAAATTTCCGAAATAAGTCTGCTGCAGTTCTTCAGAATCTTACAACAAATCCTCAAAAATCTGTCTAGAATCTAAAAAATACTCCACAAATTTCTAGACTTTCAAAATCTTTGGAACTGTCTAAAATTTTTAAAAATCCATGAAATCTTCTATAACTTTCGAAAACCTTTTAGAAGCATCTGGAATACCTATTTTAAATTCTCCAAATGCTTGTAGATTCGTTCAATCTTCTGAAATCCCCCAAAATTCTTTAGAATATGCTAGGTTTTTTAAAAAAAATTTTTAGAATCTTCCAGAGGCTTTTTGATTCTTCCAAATATTCTGAAATCCTCAAGCATTTTCTAGGACCTTCTAAGAAAAACTTCCAGGATATTTTGAACTCTTACAGAGATATTCAAAATTTTTCAGAGTCTTCTAAAATCTTCTAGAATTTTCAAATACACCCCAAAATCTATCATAATTTTCTAAAATATTCTACCCTGTTTCAGAATCTTTTAGAATTCTAAAAAATCTTTTGAATTATGCTATAAACTTCTCCAATCTTTTAGTTTCTTCCAGGTTCTTTTTTCTAGATTTTCAAAAAGTCTATAGAATTTTAGAAAGTTTCTGAAAACAGTCTAGAAGAATTGTTCAAGATTATGGGAGTCTTGTAGAATTTAAAGAATTCTAAATGATTTTACAGAATTCTGGAAATTCTACAGTTTAGAATATTCTTGAGGATTCTAGAGGTTACTGGAAAACTTTAGCATATTTTGTAGAATATTAAAGAATTTTAGAATATTTTTAATGATTTTATATGATTATTATAGGGGTATCCAAAAAATTGTAAAATATTATGGAAGAATCCCGAAGAAACTAGAAAAATACAGAAGATTCTGGAACAGTCTAGATAAAATTAAAAAAAATTTTAAAGATTCTAAAAGATTTGAGAAAATTGCGGGAATCTTTTGTAGATTTTGGAGAATTATAAAAGATTCTGGAAACCTTCAGAAGATTCGAAAAGTATGTGGAAGAATTTAGAATATTTTGGAGGATTTTATAAGATTTTGGAACAGTTTATAATATTTTAAAAGCTTTAAATAGACGCTGAAAAAATGTTTCAAGATTAAAAGCACTCTGAGTCTGGCATATTATGGATCAGTCTGAAATTCTAGAGAATTCTAACAGATTCGAAATTTTTTTTGAAAATGATGGACGATTTGAGAAGAATTTCGAAGATTTTTAAAAAGTCTGAAGGATTCTGGAAGACTATGGAATGGTAGTGTAGAATTTTTGGAAGAATTTTAGCAGATTTTAAATAAGTTTTGAATATTTTGTAGTATATTATGAAATTTTTGGACTTTTTCGTGGAATTTGGAGGATTTTAAAAGATTCTGGAAACCTTCAGAAGATTCGAGAAGGATGTGGAAGAATTTAGAATATTTTGGAAGGTTTTATAAGATTTTGGAATAGTTAATGATATTTTAAAAGCTTTCAATAGACGTTGAAAAAATGTTTCAAGATTAAAAGCTGAGACTAGAATACTATGCATCAGTCTGAAATTCTAGAGAATTCTAACAGATTCGAATTTTTTTTTGGAAAATTATGGACGATTTGAGAAGAATTTCGAAGGTTTTTAAAAAGTCTGAAGGATTCTGGAAGACGATGGGATGGTAGTGTAGAATTTTCGGAAGAATTTTAGCAGATTTTAAATAAGTTTTGAATATTTTGCAGCATTTTAGGAAATTTTGGGAGTCTTTTGTAGATTTTGAAAGATTTTTAAAGATTCTGGAAATCTGCAGAAGATTCGAGAAGTATGTGGAAGAATTTAGAATATTTTGGAGGATTTTATAAGATCTTAGAACAGTTTATAATATTTTAAAAGCTTTAAATAGACGCTGAAAAAATCTTTCAAGATTAAAAGCACTCTGAGTCTGGCATATTATGGATCAGTCTGAAGTTCTAGAGAATTCTAACTGATTCGAAATTTTGTTTGAAAATTATGGACGATTTGAGAAGAATTTCGAAGATTTTTAAAAAGTCTGAAGGATTCTGGAAGACTATGAAATGGTAGTGTAGAATTTTTGGAAGAATTTTAGCAGATTTTAAATAAGTTTTGAATATTTTGCAGTATTTTAGGAAATTTTGGGAGTATTTTGTAGATTTTGGGGGATTTTAAAAGATTCTGGAAACCTTCAGCAGATTCGAGAAGGATGTGGAAGAATTTAGAATATTTTGGAGGATTTTATAAGATTTTGGAACAGTTTATAATATTTTAAAAGCTTTAAATAGACGCTGAAAAAATGTTTCAAGATTAAAAGCACTCTGAGTCTGGAATATTATGGATCGGTCTGAAATTTTAGAGAATTATAACAGATTCGAAATTTTTTTTGAAAATTATGGACAATTTGAGAAGAATTTGGAAAATTTTTAAAAAGTCTAAAGGATTCTGGAAGACTATAGGATGGTAGTTTAGAATTTTCGGAAGAATTTTAACAGATTTTAAATAAGTTTCGAATATTTTGTAGTATTTCAGGAAATTTTGGGAGTCTTTTGTGGAATTTGGAGAATTTTCAAATTATAGACTTTCATAATGTGACAAACAAAGTCACATTTCAGTATGAAATGAAATTCATTTTACGAAGTAAATTTTTTTTCCATAAAATGAAAAATTCATTTTATTAATAAATCCAACAGTCATAGGAACAATTACAGGATTATATTAAAGTAATAATGTAATTAAGTGTGGCGCAACGACTATAAAGGTGTATTTAAATTTTATGCCCTTTCGCTAGCTCATATCACAGAAAAAACTAAGGATAATAGTACATTTCGATACGTGTGTGAGAGGTGATTATTTAGTGCACGAGACGTTTTTCGCACGAGCGAAGCGAGTGA
>JBAGKK010259748.1:0-20917 GCA_037177015.1 Euceroptres primus | reverse complement strand
ATTCACTGATGAATTAGCTAGAAATGAGTCACTGAATGAAATCAGTGAAAATTTTGACTGATTCAGATTTAGAGAGCGATTGAATAAATCGGTTTCAATTATTTTAATCGGATTCAATCGATTTTTTCTAGAAGGAGTGATTCTTAAAGGCATTTGATACATTATATCTCTCTAAACCTGAGACAATCAAAATTTTCACTGATTCCATTCAGTGATCCGCATTTCTAGAATTAATCAATATATTTGACTAAATTTAAGTGAAATTGCCTGAATAATCAGCCAGAATCACTGATAAATTAGCTGTGAATAGGTCCTTGAATGAAATCAGTTATTTTGACTTATTCAAATTTAGAGAGTAAGGTTCTAACACCCTTTCAGAATAATTAAAAATGATCAAATTGATCTTATTTTACAAAGTAAAATCTGTCCATCAGTGCATGTCTTTTATCATTTTCCAAAATTACAAATCTATACATTAATTATTTTAACCCTTGATGAGAAAAACTATTTTTTTGCGTTTGATAACTATATCAGGGGCTAAAGAAGCAACAAAAATCAACTTTAGAAAATCGAGTTTGTTTTTATCATTTGGATTTTTTTCTCGAGAACTGATAAACTGTTTCTGCTTCATAAGTTCATACAAGATCAGACATTTACTGAGGAAATAGAAAAATATCTGTTCATAATATGAACAAATAAAAAAAAATTGATGAAACACCACAAAAAATTTACTAGGACCAAAAGGTCCCACTGGTCCCGAAAGGTTAATAATAAATAATGAATGAATCAAAATATAATTTTGGATAATGATAAAAGACAAATGGAGCATTGATGTCAACTGCGGTATAGATTTTATTTTGTAAAATGATTCTAAAAGAGCGTTCGAACCCTCATTTGTAAAACATGACATCATAACATATCACATGACCGGTTTTTATTCTGCGATTTTTTACAATATTACCCAAACAATGACATTTTTTACATCTTTTGACAAAATATGAAAAATAACCACAATAGGTTGTTTCTCAGAATTACCTTTATTTTTTTTATCGTTTGCCAAAGCTGCAAGAAATGTCTTAGTTGGATTGACATTTCAAAAAAACGCAGCATGTATAATGATCACCCTAACAAGGTCGATAACTTTTGAATAATCAGTTTCATCGATTTATATTCAAGAGAAAAATAAGTAACAGTTGTATCAGTATAAATATCAAAATAGGTATATATTTTGCCTCTTTTTAATATTTATAAAGAATTGCTATTATTTCCTACGGTGGTCGGGAAGCAAAAAAAAAGTCTGCTTGAAACACCTAAGAAAAGTGAATGTGGCATGCTTTTTCTGGTACCTAGGAGTGCTCAAAAATCGTTGAGACAAAATCTGAACAGATCCTGTTCGCGAGAAAATCACTTTTTTGTTCAGTTAAAAGTACCAATAATCAGTTTTTTGAGAATATCTCCTCAGAAATCTATTTTATCACAAAAGTTGTTGATTTGTAGAGAATTAAATTACCTTTCGAACGAGCACTAGAGCTTTAAAAAATATTCATTGGTTACCGAGATAGAGCGCATATTAGTGAAGTCAATCAGTGAAAAAAATCGGTTTTTCCGAGATACCTCCTCAGGAATGTATTTTATCCATATTATGATTATCGGTGTAGGTAGAGGACTCAATTACCTTCAAAGTGAGCCGTTGAACATTTGAAAATGTTCAATAGCAACGGAGATAGAACGTCTCAACGTGGACCCTTTTTGATCATTTTTCACGAAAATCGTTGAAAATCAGTTTTTCAAAAATTTCTCATGTATTAAGGTCCTAAAAAAAGTCGAATCAAAATCTGGAAAAATTCTATTCGCATGTCAATAATAGACTAGCCCAATATATTTTTTTTGTCAATTTTATTTCAACTCTTGAACAATAATATTCTCTCAAACGACGAATGATGTATAAGATGATGACTTCAAATAATGCCCTAAATGAGAAAAAAGGATGCATTAAGAAAATTCAACGACTGCATCTTTCAATCTTTTTCCATAAGAAGAATCTGTAATTGAGTTGATCTGGCGTCTGTTCCAAAATCTGAGGAATTCTCGATGAGCGGACTCTCCAGCTGGAGAGTCCGCTCAAAAAGTTGAGTTGATCTTGCGTCTGTTCCAAAGTTTGAGGAATTCTCGATGAATGAACTCTCCAGTTGGAAAGTCCGCTCATCAAGAATTCCTTAAATTTTGGAACAGACGCAAGATCAACTCAATTACAGATTCTTCTTATGGAAAGAGATTGAAATATGCAGTCGTTGAATTTTTTTTGCTTCTTAATTAAAACTTGGAATGCATCCTTTTTTTCATTTAGGGCATTATTTGAAGTCATCATCTTATAGTTCATTCGTCGTTTGAGAGAATATTATTGTTCAAGAGTTGAAATAAAATTGACAAAAAAAATATACGGGGCCAGTCTTTGATTTATATGCGAATAGAATTTTTTCAGATTTTGATTCGACTTTTTTTTAGTATCTTAAGACATGAGAACTTTTTGAAAAATTGATTTTCAACGATTTTCGTGAAAAATTATCAAAAAGGGTCCACGTTGAGACGCTCTATCTCGGTGGCTATTGAACATTTTCGAATGTTCAAATTCGAATGTTCAAAAACATTTTCAAATCTCGGAAAAACCGATTTTTTCACTGATTGACTTTACTAATATGCGCTCTATCTCGGTAACCAATGAATATTTTTTAAAGTCATAGGGCTAATTTTTAAGGTTATCAAATTTTCTACTAATCATATTTAAAGTACTTTAGTGATAAGATACATCCTTTAGGAGATATTCCCGAAAATCGATTTTCGGTATGTATGGCCTACTGATATGCGCTCCATCTCGGTAACCAATGAAAATTGTTTAAAGCTCTAGGGCTCGTTCGAAAGGTAATTTAATTCTCTACAAATCATATGACAACAACTTTTGTGATAAAATACATCTCTGAGGAGATATTCTCAAAAAACCGATTATTGGTACTTTTGACTGAACAAAAAAGTGATTTTCTCGCGAATAGGATCTGTTCAGATTTTGTCTCAACGATTTTTGAGCACTCCTAAGTACCAGAAAAAGCATGCCACATTCACTTTTCTTAGGTGTTTCAAGCAGACTTTTTTTTGCTTCCCGACCACCGATTCCCACCTGATTAAATAAATAGAAACTGATTAGTGAAAAGTCTTATTAAAATTCGTGAGCAGCAGTGTACGTGAGCAGCAGTGTGGTCCTTATTTTAGATTATTTTTATTAAAACCTTGGTTTTTATTAAATTTTTTGGAAAAATATACTTTTGTCACGTACTGAATAGAATTCCCATGGAATTATTTGTCGTAAAATATTTTTAAAGGCAGCTTTTTGTGAAAGGGAATTTTTCACGGAAAATCAACTTTGTGAATTCCATAAAAGAAATAATCCGATAGAGATTGTTTGCTGCGAAGTTATTTAATTCAAAGTCAAAGTGATATGTAAATCTGTAAATCGAAATAAAAATTTGCATTTAATGATTCAATATTGCAATAGAAATAAAACCAAAATCTGTGCGCATATTCTGTTTTTCAAACAAAGTAGTCTTAATAACAAAAGCTGTGTTTTCAGGAAACAATTTTGTAATCAACTTTTTATGACAAATATTTCGATGGGTAACTTTATTGCCTACATGACGGGTGCATGAGATAAATAAAATTTTTAATTAAACTTACAATGAAAAAAAACAACTAAAAGTAGAAAATAAAATCTTTATGTATTTTTTATCAACTTTTTTAAGTGGTCATTGTTCATATTTTATAAAAATAAAAACTTCTCAAGGTGCCTGAACCAGTTTGACAATTTTCTAAATTCGAAAAATAAGGACCACTCTAGTGAACAAATTATGCAGTCCTAAATTAGTGGATTTATTATTTTCTTTTTCCAATTCTGACTTCTTTGTAGAATAATTCAAAAACATTTATTTCAATTGCTTTGCAGATTGAATTTTACATGATTACGATTACGAATTAGTAGCAAAATCAGCCCTTTCTTGATACAACTTTCGCTATTAAAATTGTATCACATTTTCCTTTACAAACCTTTACAAATATTCAAAAGAAAACATTCATTACACTGATTCCAATTTACTCTTTTCAATTTTTTTTTTCTTTTTCACACTCTATAGTGCAATTTATTTAATTTCTTCCTGAATGTTGTTGCCAGAGATTTAATTTAAAAAAAGGTATTTCGAGGTATGTAAACATCAAGAATTCTTTATAACTGAATGGCAACATCGATATAAATTCATTGTTTTCCAAATAAACAAAAGTTCCAATTCGTAAGTTTAGCGCTGCAGAAATATTTCCGACTGATTAACTTTGTTGTTTTGAAATTCACTGTTTTGAATTTTAAATCTATAATTAACTACGGCTTTTAGCGTGCAAAACGTGCTAAATTTCACCCATTCCTATCGGTTTATATTTACATTGTCCAACCCCCACAAATTTGTCGCTGTTACTTTAGCAACGGGTGATAGGAATAAAGCCGACGTTAATTAATGCGATAAAAATTCATTTAATTATAACTTACACATGCCGTGCTACAAAGATTTCAGTCTAACGCCTTTTAAAATCAGTTTAAACTTTTCTAATTTACTGCACATAATTTTCGTACTTCAAATCAAATTAATATTGTTTTCTTCTAATTAATTTTCTTTTTACTCAATATTTATTCCTTTGCTAATATCTACTTATTTTGCAATTTTTATCTTGCAATGCCTATTTCCTTCAACAACTAAGTAAATTCCAAGCAATTAAAATAAATAAATGTAAATCTCGAACCAATAAGTCATCAATTTTCTCAATTAACCTGTCACAGGTAAAAGCTGAATTTTAATTAAATATAAAATATAAATATAATTATTATTGCAATCTAGCGAAAGATGTGTAAAAGGCTGAGTTCCAATTCTGTTAATTTAGGACTGCATAATACATCCATCATGTGTCGTAAAGGCATTTTGAGTGAGGCTCAATCTAGGAATTGATAAACGGGTGCTGAAAACACCGAGTCATATTCCTGCGACCTTTTGCATTTAATTTTAATAATCTTGTCTTATTAGTATAAGTTTTATGAGTTTTTCAACTTGATTGACTCTCTTCATTATTTACACCTCAATTCCTTCATAAATTATTTCATCCACTCTACTTAGTATCAAGTCAGAGTTGTTTATATATAATTTCAACCTCTACACTAACCACTGTATATTTTTCTTATTTTTACATTCTCATTTAATTTTATTTTTGTTCTTTCAAATCGAAAGATTTTAATACACCACTCTTAAGAAAGTATCATGCTTGCTAAGAAGTAACTTAAAATAATTAAATATTATAAATGAATAGTAAATTGAAATATAAATAAAATTAATTGGAACCATTAAGGTTAAAAATTTTGGCAGTTGGCAGAGTCTTTTGGAACATGAGACTCTAGAAATGTGATCTAGTACTCGTTTGCCCTGTTTTCAGGGTTACAGGATGCACTGCGATGGAACTGATAATGCTGTTTCTGTAACGGTTAGTAGTAAATTTTTAATTGCTACCACATCACTCAACCATTGACATTAATTTGTATTTTTCATACATTCAACCCTTTTTCTCTTATCATCACACATTCACTTTTAATTACATTAAGGCATGCATTCAATTCATGCATCACAATTACTATTTTTACCAAAAATCAAAATACATAGTTCTATTCTATAAAGATGAATTATTTAAATTCTCTCAATTAGAGTTCTGGCATTCCTTATGTTTAATTTTCTTATCTTTCTCTAATAATTTATTCTACAAATACTTTCTGACAGAGAAAATAACTCTTCTGGAGTGGGAATTAAATCTGAAATATTGCCAAGACCCTGAGAGTTTTATGGTGTAGAAATACCAAATCGATCAGATTAAAAATTTTTGGTAAAGTAAGTGGAAGAGATACTGTCAAATGAAAGATAAATATTCACACCACATTTCAAAAATCTAGGAACTTTATATTCAAAACCAGAAAGTAGTGAAAAATTATATTATTCTTAGATAAAATAAAGGTTACAATTATGTAATTTTCGTTAGTCAAATTGAAGCTAGTTGTGAGTTGAATTGCAGTACGTAATTTTATATAATACTATTATTATTGGAATCATATTTGCGTGTAGTATTGAGAGAATAAAATTTACCTAAATCAATATTACGAACCGGATTATTGATCGGGAAAATAATAATGTATGCAAAGCTGCTACGTTCTACATAATGAACATTAACACCTAAGGCACTGATATATGCACAATCAGAGCCATAATGAACAAAGAAAAACTTTACAGTCTTAAAATAATTTTGACGAATTTACAAAAAATAGTTGAAAATCTAAATCTAATCTAAAATTTGTGAGCATTATGGAAATCAAACAAATTAATCAAGACCCTCTATTCATTTGACGTTAATATATTCATTTTTTTATCTCCGATTGGCAGTCCCTTAAGAAGCTTCAAATCGACCCGAAAAAGAAAAAGAAAATTAAGGAGTGAGTTAACGACTCGAATAAAATGTTTAAAGAATTTCTTTCAAGAAATATGGGTCGAGACTTGCTATAATGAGACCTCCCTATTCAGTTTTTTCTGTCAGGGAATAATAAAATCTGTCCTCTAGCCACATTTCAGATTTTTTTTCGGAAATAAATGTAACATTGGAACCAAGAGCTCGTATATCAAAAGGCTTATTGTTGTTCGGCTACTGTGATATCTTTGATGTCGACATGTGTCCACAAATGAAGAACCTCTTTCATTCTACTGTGAGTGATTATACCTCCAAAAAGAAGCCTTTATCTTTGAAACTTGTAATCATTATTTCTTCCTCGATATTCATATGTACTGAATTGGAGAGAGTTCCTGAAAAAGTTGCAGTCCCAATAAATTTTGCAGTTGCTTTGAAGTTACTTATTTTATATGTTCAAAATTAAACAAAATACACGTGGAGAAAATTTCGTAAATATCTTTCTTATTTTCATGTCCAGAATTTTTCTTGTAAACTTTCATTCGCTTTTATTAATACTATAATACTTGGTTATCGAAATTCTTTTTCTGACGTTAAAAAAATATCTTTAAAAGATCTTGAAGTTATTTTAAGGGTATTTGATACATAATGATGGCACAAATTACCGACCGATTTTTTATTTATATTCAGCGGATTTATTAAGAGTGAAATGCAAATATAATGCTGAAATTTCAGGAATAATAAGGAATATATCAAGGAATCGATGTCTGGTGCGTTTCAATTTTTATTTTGAAAAAAATTATTTTTGAAAATTTTTTTTTCGAAATAAAAACTGAAACGCACCAGATATCGATGCCTAAATATATTCTTTATTATTTCCCAAAATTTCAGCATTATATTTGCATTTCACTCTTAATAAATCCGCTGAATGTAAATAAAAAATCGGTCGGAAATTCGCGACGTCATTATGTATCACATACCCTTAATTAGTATAGCTTTAAATGTAATGAGTTCTTTTTAAGTTTTGTAACTTGTAACTGGAACGAGTTACTTTCTTCATGAAGTAACTGTGTAACAAGCTCCTTTTTTTTGAAAAACTTCCATAACTCTCATAAATATCAAGCACAATAAAATTTATATTGGTGCCAATACTTAAGGTAAATGCACCCATTTGCGTCCGTGCTCCTATTTGCGTCCAAACCTGATTAAAAATAGTAAATTTAATGAATTTTTATACTTATTAATTCATGAGGAGTATTTATTTTATTCTATTAACAATACTCTACATGCGCGTCCATTCAAATATGTGTTTTACCGAAATTTAGAAATATAACACGAATTTCATTTTTCATATCACGCGCTATAAGTGGCCATTTGTGTTCACTCGTGCGCAGAGAGCAAATTCTTAGTAGAGCGGGCTCCGAAATTGACTGTCAGTTTTGTCGTTGTTGCGGATCGTGAGAAATAATTACCAGTGTCCTTTGCAATTCAGCTCAACAAACTATTCGAAAATCAAATTTGATCACACAAATGTTCAGTGAATTATTTATTTTACACAATAGTCGCAAAGCAGGGCAATAATATTTTGATGTGCATGCGTGCGTCCGTATGTTCAAAGTATTCGAAATAGTTGAACTGTGAGTGTATTTATGCTGAAAATTGTCGTAAAAGCTGTGAAAAATATCAGTCTTTCGATGTGTACTGCTTTTTCCGCGGTAAAACCTATAAAGTGACATAAGTTTGATCGGAATAATTCGAGTCTAACATAACCTTTGAAGAGCGGACGCAAATAGGGTCCTACAAATTCTGTCCTTATTTGCGATCGAACGATTCATTATCAAGTTTCATCCATAACGGACGCAAAATGGTGCTGTCGCATCAAGTACCAGTTTGCGTCCTGACGCAAATAGGGGCAACAAGGTGGACGCAAATACATCTAAAAGCGAATCAGGCGGACGCAATGACGTACAATGACATCTTTAGGTGATTTTCAAATTTTTCGGTGCAATTTGTATCAATTTGTACTACTATGTATGTATGTATGTACATAGAATTTGTAAGTTGCAAAAAGTTCATAAATTTTCAAAATGATGTAACTTTTTGAATTTTTATTCAAAATGGCTTGCTAAGGAACTTGACGAAAACCATTTTTTTTGGGTTCAGGGGGTCTCAAGACGTGGACATTTGACAAAAACGGGAGGGGGGGTCAAATTTTACACAAATCTAATACCTTCTCTGATGAGAATGTAAAAATGATCATAAATTCTTTATTTTAGAAAGGAGATATCATTGACGTGGTGCAGATGAACAAAAGCGGCCTCTGGAAAGGCGTTGTAAACAACAGAATAGGACACTTCAAGTTCATAAACGTCGAAATACTGAACGAGAGGATACTGAGGCGAGGTGAACCGGAGCGAGGAAAGTGGAGCCAAAGATATAGACAGAAACCTGGATCCGTTCAAGAGCTCTTGCAAAGAATGAATCTGCAGGTAGGAAGCTATAACTTATACTAATACCACCTCTTGAATTCACAACCGGAATGCTGAATATGATTTGCTTATTGGTGGCAACCCTCTCAATATCTTTAAAGATTCAGTTGAGGCCTATCAGCTTGTTTGATCAGGCCTGTCTTTTATTTTGTACATAATTTCTTCCTCTTTACCTCTTTCCTTCCATGATTGGAATCTGGATATTTTTACCTCGTTTCAGTTTGATTGCATTTACGATTAGGTTCTTTGGTCCATGCTTAACGAGCAGGCAATCGCCAATTAACTTCCATACATGTAATGGCTTGCTGTAAGTGCAGAGCAAGTGTTTCTTTTTTTATATTTTTTATTCCTTAAATACAGTTTTTCTATTTCTGGTGAAAAATAAGTTTGATAAAAGGGTATGTGAAATGAATGTTTGAAATGCTGATATGATAATCTAAAGATTTCCCATAGTTTGAAAATTAGTTTAGGAAGGAAAGGGAGATTGATTCTGGGAGATTGCTTAGGAAGAGTTCGGAACTTGTAAGAAGGTTAGATGTATGCGGGAATAGACAAATTTAATCACATAACCGAATAGCAAACAATCAACGCGGCTACTTCCAAGTTTCTAGAATCGATTTCTAGACGCTAGCATGCACTGAACCTAGAAGTTTGCAGAAAGCACAAACTACGTTAAACTAACCCGTTGTGCATAATGAATGTACAGGAACACATTCCGGTATTCGTGCTGAATGGTTACGAGGATCTGGAGCTGTTTCGGGAGTTAGAGCCAGCGGATTTGGACTACCTTCGCATTCATCAACCGGAACACCGAGCTAAAATACTTACTGCCGTCCAGCTTCTTCATGATCTCCAATGTAAGTTATATTTGTAAAAAAAGAGAAACTTTTTACGAGATGTAAGAATATTTTGAACAAAGTCTTATGCGCAATAGAGAAAAAAGATAAGAATCTTAAGTAAACCGAAAAGAGGTCTATTTGCTTTCAAGTGGGTCTTTAAACTCTTGAAAGATTCTCTTCCTTACTTTACGTATAGCTAAAAGTACTGAACTGTAAATTCTGTTTCCGTTTTGCCAACAGCCGGAAGTGAAGGGGACTTGGCCTCGAGTTCTGAGGGTGATGAGGTCGGCCGTCTTGCCCCAACCTCTGGCCAGACATCCGGTCACTGCTCGCCCTTCAATCGGCGACAATTTCCTCGAGATTCCGGATGCTATGACGCCCACAAGAACTCCACGAGACGTACCGTGAGTCCAGAGACGTCGAAAGTCTCCAGAGAGAACAATCTCGACGTTTCGGTCCAGGGTAAGTGCGCTGATACCGACGGCGTACCATTGTCGGAAGCCAAAGACGATTTCCATCCGAACATCCCGATATCTGGTACCATCCAGAAGGAGCATCCGTTCGAGAAATCTCCTTTGCTGCGCAGTGGCAACGTTCGATTCATCGCAAAAAGGGGGAACTTTGGGGAGACGGTAGTAATCGAAGATGCTTGTGAAAGTGCCCACAAACTTGGTATGGTCAAATATGTCGTCGGTGGTAATAGTGATCTTGGCTTGGGATGCGAGCCCGGAAACGCGACAACGAGTTTAAGTCAAAGAGGCTGCTTGAGCGAGAAATCCAGCGATTCAGGTGTTAGCTCCTCCAGCCTTAGTTCCGCACCGCCACCCAGGGACAAAAATCTTGTTGCCACCGCAGCCTCCGATTCACCGACTAAAAATTTCGGTAATTTCACGCGAAGCTCGCCAACTTCTCACGCCTCTGCCGCCAAAAGCCAGAGCAATGATGCCAGTTTCCAGTAGGTAAGTCGAATTAGCCGCGAATTCAATCGAGAATAGATGAACTGAAGGACCAAGGGGTTTCACTTCCGTCTCTCTTTCAACCAAGGTATTTTAAAGAACATTACAATGCTGCTCAAAGCTGATTTTATTTTTAAGATAGCTCACACACATTTTATAACTTCGGGGTGATGGGAATACTTTCCACAGAAGACGACTTGCCACAAAGGATCTATTTTCATTTTCAAAAGAATTTATATGTCCTGCTTTAATTAATTAATCTTTATTGAATATTACTTGATCGTTGACTTCAAGATTTTTTATTCGTGTATATTTTTAAGGATTTTTTTTACATATCTACACTTGTTTTAAGTATTTTATATTCGCATTATAATACTGGGAGCGTTGTATCTGACATTTTAATATTCTGGAAGGTTTTTTTTACCTAGGTAAAAAAATTAATTGGTAACAATTAATTTGGTAACAATTTTAAACCTTGAATGAAACAAAAACCATGCATATCATAGTATATATTCAAATTAAAAAGCAAACAATTTATTAAAGTCAATGAAGAATTTGAAAGGAAATGTCACATGCTCTAGTCCTTAATTTTGTATGTAGATTTAAGGAACTCAATTACAGAAAAGATACTCTTTTTCTCAATATACGACTGATTCCAATATGAAAAACTCATTTTTCTAAGGGAATTTTGGTCAGACTTAGAGTATTTAAAGCCATACACAACTTTTTTTTATATATATTTATTTTTTATAATGATAGTTCAAGCAATCGCGATGCTAAAAGTGTCTTTGATAAAAGTTTACTGAAAAGTCAGTATTTTTAGAACACTATTATTTTATTACGTAATGTAGATTTTAAGCATCTTTTACAAAAGATAAGTAGTATCAAAAGTTTTAATACTCATTAATATTCTAGAAGTTTTGTTTTCAATCACAGAGTGAAAAATAGAATAGGAAAAATTTTAATATGAAAATTTTAGTTTGAAAATTTATTATAATTTTTCACTCTGAGTGAAGCCTCTTCGAATCCTTCAGCTTTTCATGAAGATGAGGTATTACGATCAAGATATCGCGTTTAAATAAATCGAATCAGAAGTTGAAGAACGCGAAAAATTTTCGGTAATTCAACAAAGAACAAAAAGTAAAGAGCTCTCAGATCTTAAACGTCAAATAGTCCAGAATTCATTGATCCTGGCAACTGGCATACCAGCCTCTGAGTACGTTTTAATAATGTGATATCATAGCAATAGGCGATCGATTGAATATAGGTGGGAAGGTGATCCAAGAAAACGGAATGTTCTAAAATTAAAAAAGAAATTACTATTAATTTTCAACGCCAATTAAATTTACCTTTTCTTATCTTAAAAATAGTCTTTTTCATAAAAAGCTTTTCTAATTAACAATTTTGTGACTAGTTTCGTTGGACCACTGTTTAATTTACGACCATACGTATGTGTATATCGAAAATTTGCACTGTTATATGCGCTTGGCAATTTTATCGAAACCGAATCTATCATTTAATTAGGTATAAAATACGACAAAAACAATTTTAGAACGTATGCAAGGAGTTAAAAACTTTTAATTAACGATGCTCTAGTCCAGAACAATAAGAAACACAGACACATCGAAATTACTTGAAAGAAACATAACTATCCGTAGTTATTGACTAATAAATAAAATATTTAAATATTCAATTAAGAGTTACTGAATATTCTATTGAATCCAATTTCGTATGAATGAACTATTGATTAATGTTCGGATGACTGAATAATGTTTACAAGCGCAATGCGAGAGACAAATTCACGCAAATTATTTCAACGAGCGAAATGATTTATCAGCACGTCACTAAATTTTCTAGGGTATATTTATAGCAATTGACATTTTAATTGAGAAGACTTGCCGCGTGCTCTTTTCAGCAGGTTCAATTATAATACCCGGACGGAATATTGAAATTCGATCAGTCATTGAAATTTTGAATGTTTCGTTGAGTGAAGTGATTTCGTTAAGTGATTTCCTACAAATAGTAAATTATAATTTTTTATAATTGTAAAAAAGACAATTTTCAGATAAATAATTTCGATTTTCAGTATTTTGTTCCGAATTCGGTAGTTTTGTTAAAAATATTCATATTTACAATAATTACGTGATGAATGAATAATTTTTTATAATCTTCCGCCATTGACACTAATACAATTTCTAACGATAGACAATCTCCGCCATCGGGTTAAACATAGTTTTCAATAAGATAGTGAGCTGTAAATCTGTACATTGGCCTCATGGGGAACGTTGAAATTTACAGAGAATAATGTACATAACCATAGGAACCTAATGATGTTTTGTATCGAACCTGTCTTTGCCAAAACTTAAGACTAGATTCTATTACATAAATGACTATACAATAACGTTGAATCTTATGTACATCTTTGTATAGTCTAAAACAGCGGATATATTAATTATTAGTTGTTATACATAGAATTTAGAATCGTTTATGTACATAAATAATTAACACGATGGCCATCGACAAGTATGAAAATAGCTTGCAAAATGTTAATATTAATGATTTATGTTCATCCATTTTCGCAACCATCATCTCAAACGTCAATCGACAGCTTCCCTGTTTTATAATGTTGTATTGAAGACGTTCAATTTTTATCCAGTGAACGAACTCACTTCCAATATTATTACATTATATAAAATCATGTAGAATTTATTAATCGAATCAATATTTCAATCTGACACGATTTAAGTTCTGCGAAGATTTATTTCAAGTGTTCAAGAAAAAAGGAGGGACAGATTTAATAACAAATCCGTCTTATACACAGCTCTCTATTACTTTTACTTAATTACATTTTTTAGATTTTCATCGGGTATTAATGTTTGTGAACATTCTAAAGTCTTCCAAATATTATGTAGAATGAGTTTGTTTTTGAGAATATTTGTTTTTGAGACTTGTAAGAAATATTTATTTAATTTTTATCCATTGGAAAATAGAACATTCATTTCCAAGTTTCCGGTTTAAATTTTCTCGTAATTCTCAAGTACAGTAAGTTTCCTGTTTCTCTTTTTCCCTAGTTTCCCCTTTTTGCCCTGGTTATTCTCTAAATCTCCTAAAATCCCTTTATTTGTAAATTGTAGTCATTTTCCTTCCTTTTTCCCTTGTTTTAATCAAAATTCCGATTAATTTTCCAAGAATTATGAGAAATAAAAACTTATGACATTCAAAAACTCTTTCAATGTTTTCAAAAATTTTCCATAATTTTCAAATTTTCTAAACTCTTCCATATCCGACCAAAATTTTCTAGATTTTTCCAAAATCTTTTTTTTTAGAATCGTTCAACATGTACAAGAGACTCCCAGAATCTCCTAAAATCCTCCATATTTTTCAAAACTTATCTGAAACTTGTTTAAATTCTCCAAAACATCCGAGACTGTTCTAGAATCTTCTACAGTCATCTAGATTTTTCTGAATCGTTCCATAATCTTTTAGAATCTTCTGGGTTCTCCTATAATAATCTTTTAAAATCTTAAAGAATATTCCAAAATTCTTTGTTATTCTACAAAACATACCAGACTGTTTCAGAATCTTCGAAAATCCTCTAAAATCTTTTGAACTTTTCCATAAGCTTTTAAAATCTTCTAGACGTTTTCCGAAATTTCCAGACTCTTTTAGAATCCCTCAGAATCTTGTGGAATCCTACAAAATCCATAAAGGACTCCGGAAATTTTCTCAAATCTTTTAGAATCTCAAAATTTATCTGAAATCCAGAATTCCAGAATCTTTTAAAATGCTCCGAAATCTACGAAACTCCAAGAATTTCCTGAAATCCTCTAGAATCTTTAAAACTTATCTGAAAACTGTGAAAATTCTCAAAAATATTCGAGATTGTTCTAGATTCTTCTACAATCATGTAGAATTCTGGATTCTTCCATAATCTTTCTGACTCTTTCAGAGACTTCTTAACTTCAAATTTTTTCCAAAATCTGTTTAAATTTTCCCGAATATTATAGAGAGTTCCAGAATCTTCTAAAATCCTCTAAAACATCATAACAGCATTCATCCATAACCTTCTAGAATCCTCTAAACGTTTCCATAATTCTCCAAAATCTGTTCGAATCCTCAAAATTTGAAATTTTCTCAAATCCTTTAGAATCTTCAAAACTTATCTGAAATCTATTACGAAAATTATCGAAATATTCTAGACTGTTCTAGAATCTTCTACAATCGTCTAGATTCTCCTAGATTCTTCCATAATCTTTTAGAATCTTCTTGGTTCTTCTAGACTGTTTCAGAATCTTCTAGAATCCTCAAGAATATTCTGCACTCCAGAATTTCCAGAATTCTGCAAAATCATTTAAAATCCTCTAAAATCTACAATAGACTCCTATATTCTTGAAGAATATAGGAGTCTATTGTATAAGAAGGAAGAATATAGGAGTCTATAGGAATATAGACTGTTTTCAGAATCTTCCTCAAATTCTGTAAAATTTTTTAAAGTCTTCTAGAAAAAATCTAGAAGAGAGTAGAAGATTTTAGAAGTTTACTGCAGAATTCAAAATTTTTTGTGTATTCTAAACGATTCTGAAACAGAATAGAACATTTTAGAAAATTATAATAAATTTTGGGATGTTTTTGAAGATTTTAGGAGATTTTAAAAGATTGAAAAAATCTGGATATGTCTGTAAGAGTTTAAAAGATCCTGGAAGAATCTATAAGTAAAAGAAAATTGAAAATATTCCAGAAGATTCTAAAAGGTTCTCGGGAAGTCCAAAAGATTTTATGAAGGATTTTAGAAAATTCTGAAGAGTTCCAAAAATTTTGAAAGTCTAGAAATTTGTAAAACATGAAGTTTAACATCTAAAGATGAAATATAATTATTTTATTTGTTAATAAAATTTGAGCTTTCTTATAAAAACCTTGCAATTATTAATATTTATTCACTGCCTTGGTATTTTGAAAAGACAAAAATTAGCCCTCTTTTTAAAAAAGATCCCCTTTTTCGAAAAGGAATTCATCTGTTTTCATTAAATTAATGAACCACTGTCATCCCTGCGAGTACCATTAACACATTAAGAGTAATAATATATGAATCCCATTTGCATTTAATGAAATTTACTGAGGCTAACTAGTATAAGTGGAGAAATTGGATACTAATAAGATTTTTCTTTACAACAGCTACAAAGCGCCATCCTTTTCCCTTGTACGCTTCGAATCCTTTTTAGGTCATAAACGACCAAGCCTCAACAGCAATAACATTCGTCCTATTTTTTTTTTCGGCTTTTATAGTAAGTTCCCGATTCCAGATAATTTAAAAAGATCTCTGGGAGTGATAATGATTTCGATAATGTTGCAGTATCCGTTCCATCGAGTACTAAGGTGCATATGAGGAAAGAGGGAGAAAGAGATGTTAATTAGTGATGAGTTTATGAGATGTGTATAAATAGACACGATAGTGATTTTATTAGCTCAGAGGGTATCATTCGGTGTAAATCTTTTACGTATAGGCCCCGTAATAACCGAAACCATAGGTAATTAAGAATTGCGAGTTAGTCACGAAATTAAAAGTAAAGTAAATGAAATAAAAAGAACTTAAAATGAGATAAATTTATTCCTAAAGAGGCTACAAGTCTGTTCTAATTCAAAAAGGGCGAAAAATCAATAAATTATATTACTAAGAACCGTCACGAAAGATGAAAACGGTTGACGACCAGTGGCTACGAATTAGCCATCGATTTTAGTATTTAATCGCCTGGCGCATAAGGTTTAATTAATTAAAGGTCTAGTCCAGTATCGTCAGGTAACGAAAATTGTAAATAAATACAAGTGGCTACGATAATACGCAAGGGCCACCTAAAGTTTTTCTAAGCTGATTTTGTATGTATCAATTAATTGCGGGGTTTGGAGAACTACGATTGTAATTCTTACCTCTGTGTTTTTACATGGTTTCAACGGTAATATTGTTAATTTATTGACTGTGAATAGAAATAAATAACAAAGACTCAATAATAACTAATCTTTTATTTTTTAACCTGAACCTATTTCACTGCATGTTTAAATTTAGTTTCCACTCTCAATGAAATAATTTAAATGTTCTCCTAATACAATTTTTAAAAGAGAAATTGCTTTAGGTAGGATTTCAAGTCTTCAAATTGAAGTATACAGTTTTAAAAAATATTTTCAGATATAGTAGTTACGACTTTCTAAAATAGCAAAAAGTTAAGATTTCTAGAACCTTAAATGTTCGAGACATTTCGGTACAACAGTTTTCTTTCAGACTGGACTTGTGAAGTCCAATCAAGCTATTTCAGAAATCACGCTATTACAATCAAGAAAATTAATTCTAGGGAATTTGCGAAATCTCGGTGCTTAAGCATTTAGTTGAGAAGTTGGAAATTCTGGATCTTTCGTCGCTTAGTCATACAAGGTCTGACTCTCCAGTTATCTTCAACTCTGTAATATTCATCTGTTTAACAATCCTGCTTTATTGTCTCTAGTATAGTTGAGAAACTTGGAGGAACTCGTATCTTCCAACGAAATATCTTCTCAATTTAGAATTTACAATGATACCATCCTGGTGATTGAATAATGAAAAATTACAAATGAGATGGTTTAATTAATTGAAATGTATTTTCTACGAAAATAAAACCTTCAATAGAATATTTTTTGTAATTTTTTTAAATTGGAATACTTTATTTTCTTTTATTTGTGGAAATAATTAAGATAGTCTAAGAAATAAAGACTTACAATACTTTAAGTTTGAGAGGTGCTTTCTTAGTTGTACTTTTCTTTTTAACATGGTGTCAGTTTCAAGAGGGAATATCGAAGAAGAGACAAAGAAAGGTGACAAGTTGGTCTCAAGGGGTTACAAATAACAAAAAATTAAGAAACGATTCTGTCCTGACTTTATGCGACAAGTACGTCGCCGAAGTGAGTATACTTAACCCCACCCCCACCTCCAGCTCCGTTTCGTCTCGTCAGCAATTATACTTCAGGCACGATCTTGAAACTTTGCCTGAGGCTCATGAATTGCTTGTCTCTGCTCTGCCTGTGGACCTGTAGAATCTAGTGGTGCACTTGTGTAAACATACTACTGAATTATTAACGACAGTAATAGACTCAGACAGTTACTATACGTGACAAGTTTTTTTAGCGCTGGTTTCAAATTTCTAGAATCTTTAGTACCTATCCTCCAAAATCTAGGATTTTTCATATACAATATACCGGTCAGAATTCAACGACCACCAGACTCAGAAAAACACGATCGTTCCTTAGAAAAACGCAAATAGCACAGAAGGATCTTTCTCACAATAAAGACTACAATCATACTGAATATAAAAGAGTCTGAAATATGTTACAGTACCGTCGTTACGCATCTCGACAGGTAATCTGAAAAAAGTGGTTAACACTTCTTAACCACAAAATTGAAAATTTTTAAAAATTGTTTATTTATTTATAAAATTAAATCAAGTTTATGAAACAAAATCTTTACTTCATTTAAAACAAAAAATTTTTAAAGCAAAAAAGAACTTTATTTAATTTGAACAAAACATTTATTCAATATAAATAAAAATTTATTCAAATCAAATATATAAGGACAAATAAAGAATTTGTTTGAATCAAACAAACATTTGTTTGACCCCATATCAACGTTATAATTTGTTTGATTCAAACAAATTTTGTTTAAATCAAACAAATATTTTTCTGAGTGCAGTGTTTCGATGATTGGTTCAGTTCTCTTAAGGGGGTATTCTAGTGTGATGGGCACTTTTCACATCATTCTTTCGGAATCTTTTTTCAAATTGAAAAGCAATATGATTTTGAAATCTTTCGCACTATATTGGCACACATTTGACCTAAGATATATATTTTTTTTAAATAAAAATATTCAAAATGGTATACGCTGTACTCGCTCAAAAATGAGGCCTGAAAAAAAAGTGCCTGGACGGTGAGCATGATTTCGGCTCTCCAGGTAATCCGATAGCAAAAAATCAAAAAGATTCTTAAAATATACACTTGCGGTTATCGTAGGTAGTAAAATGAAAAAAAAAATTGAGAATTTTCGAAATGGTGGATTCAAAAAAAAATTTTTTTTCACGTTTTTTCTTTATTTAACGGGCCATAATTTTTTTTAAAATTAATATTTAAATAAAATTCTACTACGGACGATAGGCAGTAGTAGCTGTTTGCACACCTGCAAACAGGTGTGCAAAGCAACGATCCAATTGATTAATTAGTTTTTGAGATATCGTGTTCACCGACTTTTTTGAGGCCTTAACTTCAACGGACTGTAGTGCCACCATTTTCTTTATTTTCATTAAAAAAATTATTTTGTTAACTTAAATGTATGCTAATATAGAGAAAAAATTTTGGTAATAATATTGCTTTTGTACTTTCTTAAAAAAAATTCGAACAAATGATACAAAAAAATACCTATCACACTAGAATATCCCCTTAATTTTAATAATATTGGAAATAAAATTTCTTCCCTCAAATAGTTTAAAAACTGTTAAAATTCCGTGAAATATGAGCGCAAGATAAAGTTATTTTGTCATTTCGATAACAGGATTTTGCAAAAATAGTGAAAATTTTAATGTTTTCTTAAGCTTTAAATGACTTCAAATAATAAAAATTTTTCAATGTTATTGGGTTCATTTTAAAGACAAAGGGTATAGCCAGATAAGCATGTCAAATCGGCCCCCGCTCGTATCAGGCTGAAATTTATGTCAAATGTTCATCCTGAGGTAGTAAAAAACTACAAAGAATTTTAAGCTTCAAATTGCATTTTTTGGAAGTTATGGAGGGGGAAAAAATAAAAAAAGTGCTTTTTCTTGAAAACCGCCTGACCGATTTTTATGAACAAAATGTATGTTGTGGAGACCGATAAGACAATTTATCAAAAAATTCAAGAGAATTTTATGGCCAAAATAGTAGGTAAAAAAGTGTTTGAATTTTTTAAGAGTTTTTTTTCAGGTGATGTTTTTGACGTGCAGCAACCATCTTTTCACAAAAAAATCACTACATCCCCTTAATTCACATATTTTTTCCCCGAACTGATGGAAGTGGTGCGCCATACTTAAAAAAAAATAAAAGCTGATTTTCGTATTAACAAATGGAAACCTCACGTGACAAATGCATTACGATATGCTGTAATAGACAGTAAAAAGTCAGAAAAGAACAGAAAAAAGAAGTGGATATATTTAGAAAATGGTAGACTACCTGTTCAGGCAATTGGTCTAATTGTTGCCGAGTGTCGGGTTCAAAATGTGCGTGTGTATTAGTTTCCACACCACCCGAGATATGCGGATGGTGCGGCGCGAGGTATGAGCCGCGTTTTTTTAGTGGTTTCCCCAGGAGGCCTTATCCACTTCCTCCCGTTGATTTTAGTCCGTAATGACTTAGTGAGAGAATTGAGAAGAGTTAAGGGGTTATTGAAATGGAGCATGCATCACTGTAAAACAAACGATAATACTATAATGCACGATAATTTCGGAATGCCAAATGATAACATATACTTAGACACAAACCACAGAAACCTAAACTTTGATAAATGTTCATATGACCAAAATCTTGAAAACAACTTCGAATCATAGCACTATGAGCGGTTTTCACTTATTTGACAATGCAGTTGTCATTCGTTTCCAACGTTTAGATTTCCCTAGTATTTACTGTGTCGATAATAATACTAGTAAACTACTGACTTGTATTTTATACAAACTATGAAAATCTGAGCCTTATTTATACAGATAACAACATTCTAAGACATTACAAAACACTACAAAACATTGCAATCTTATTTTAATGGGTGTGGTACCAAAGACCAATCTTATCATTGAGAGGAAGGGGATTAAGCCTTCTCCTCTATTTAAATAAAACTCAGCTATTCATTGTTTGTGGCAAATACGTGCCAATAGTTCAGGTTTATTATTATTATCAACACAGTAATAAATCGTCGGGATATCAAAACGTTGGATTACTTACTTAGCTCATAGTGCTAAGATTCAAAGTTATTTTTAAGATCAAGTTGATGCTCGAAACTTGTCTGAAACTATTCACGATCTGAAGTGGTTATCAAAGTTTGACAATAAATATACACCTTGTTTTTGATCGTTCA
>JBAGKK010259641.1:0-20920 GCA_037177015.1 Euceroptres primus | reverse complement strand
TGTTTTACGTAGTAGAAGGATTTTTCAGATTTTTGTACATTATGTGTGTTTCATTACCTTCAAAATTTAAAGCCAATATTTTTTTTTAATTATTCGCTCCATACGCCATATCGGATTTTAACGAAACTAATAAAAACTGTGCACCAAAGCAGTTCTAAATTTTTTGACGTCGAAAATAATATTTTCCTCAGTACCAACTATATTCTGTGTAATGCAAATTGTTCCGTCTTGAGTAATGAAGAAATTGTTGACCAAAGTTGGCCTAAATGTTATATTTCCAATTTCGATTTTGTTCAACTGCTGCAGTTTCTTGGAGTAGGCTGCTGAAGAAGGAGACCTGCATCATGGCCTGGAGACATGTGAATAAAATATCAATATGTGCAGGAGAGATAGCATCGTCATTTATCTCGTGTAATCATTTGCAAAACTGTCAAAGCATAAGATGAGGTTTTCCAACAAATTTTCGAAACTCTGGCATACTATTTTCGTAAGGAAAAGCACTAAACGTTATTATTAGCCCCAGAACTTCAACGACGTCTAATAGACGTAATAAACAATGAACATTGTACGGCAAAAACTGTTCTTCATATAACGCTTCGCTTTGAGTTACATAAATTTCTGATGCTCTTCGTCAAAATTTCTGAAGAATATCAGAAGTTAGTCGAGGATCGTTGTATTTTTGAGGTTCGACTTTCTTCAAAACGCAATAACTCCGAGACCGTTCGACCGATTTTGTTCATTTTTTCAGGGACAGCATAGAGTTTATAAATTTTTGAAACAACAGACAAATTGAAAAAAATTTTTTAAATTTGACCAAAAAAATTTTGAATTGCATTTTTCGGTCAGTCGCACCCCTAAGATTTCAATTTAATATAAATATTTGGGTTCCTTACTATTTTTTGCGTTGACTAAAAAAAATGAATAGATGGAAAGTTTGAAACTTTTGGAGATAAAAATTTGTCAGTGTCGCTGCGTAGGTTTTACAAGGCGTGTACTGCTGGCATTTAGGCCATATCTCCGAGACCGTTGATTGGATTGAAATGATTTTCATAGAAAGAATATAAAATTTTGTAATATTTTCAAAAAAACAAAGAAAAATATTTAAATTCGGACTCAAAATATGCAAAAAAATTTTGGATTCAGTGTTCGATACAATATCTTATTGTAATATTTGTTATTTGTAATATTTATTTATAATATTTGTGATATTTATTGCAAATATTTCTTTATTTGTAATATTAAATGCGATTTTAGACTTCTTTATAATTTCACGCGCCGTTTAAAAAAAATTGATGAAAACCCAAAACTCACGGAGATAATGGGTTTTGAGTGCTAGCGTATGTATGTCAAAATATACTTATTTGTAATATTTAATGCGATTTTAGACTTCTTTATAATTTCACGCGCCGTTTTAAAAAAATGGATGAAAACCCAAAACACACGGAGATAATGGGTTTTGAGTGCTAGCATGTGTATGCAAAACATACTTAAAATCGATTATCTCCGCGAGTTTTGGGCCCTCTATAAATTTTTTTAAATCTGCGCGCAAAATTATAAGGAAGTCTAAGGTCTCATTAAATATAAAAAATAACGGGTACTTTTGTGTCAAAAACTGAATCCAACTATTTTTGTGCATTTTTTTAGTGATTAATTTTCGTTTCATTTTTTTTTCGGTAAAAATATTACAAAATTCTATATTATGTCTATAAAAATTATTTGAATCGAATCAAAGATCTCGAAGATATTATGGCCTTCATGCCAGCAGTTCACACCTTGTAAAGTCCACGTGGCAGCCCTAAAATATTTTTATGTATTAAAGTTTCAGACACTCTATCAAGCTATTTTTTTTAATCTACACAAAAAATAATCACAAATCTAAATATTTGTATTTAATTAAAATCACAGGGGTGTGTCTGACCAAAAAAACTCAAAAAAATGTTAAATTAATTTTTTTGAGTTTTTTTTGAAAATATTTTTTTTTAGAAAATATTTTCAATTTTCATTTCGTTTAAAACAACTATAAATTCTATTTTATTCCTGAAAGATGAACAAAATCGGTCGTACATTATAAAAAGACGAGCTTCAAAATTTAGCTCACGGAATTTTGAAAATTTTTTAAAACCTTTTGACACAAGAAACTTTCCTCATCTAACACTAATTTCACTAATTTGAAAATTTTTTAAAACCTTTTGGAACAAGAAACTTCCCTCATCTAATACTAAATTTCGCCAATTTGTATAAAAATCCAACGACCTTCGACCAACTTCTGATATTCCTGAGAAATTTTGACCCAAAATGGTCCATTCAAGTCTATTTTCACCAGAGAGAAAACGAATAACGCAGTACAAAAGCAGATAATCTTCTTCTAAGACAGCATTCTACAACAACATTCTAAAAGAATTGAGGGGTCGTAGTATAGAAAAAACTTGCTGAATTCAATAGCTTTAAGTTTATTGAAAGATGTTATTTCTCTAAGGAGGCGGCCAAATTAATTTGGACAAAACTCCTTCAGATATTGCGTTGAAACTTTAGTGAATGATAGAAAATGTGAATGGGCACATCTGTTATGTCATTTTTCAAAATTTTGACAAAAAACTTTTTTGAAAATAATTTTTTCTGAAATTTTGTAAAAATGGAAAATAACAGATGTTCCTATTCACATTTTCTATTATACTCTTAAGTTTGAACGCGGTATCTTTGTTTATTCAAAAATAGAACCGCGTCGGTAATTTGTGACATCATTACGTATCACACGCTCTAAGTGATATTATTTTCCTTCTATCCAATTTAGGGCATTTAAATTTTCCCTCAAGGTGTGCTCGCAATATTTTTTTAACGTTTCTAATGTAAACTAAGTGCATTCCCTCAAACAGTACTCTGGTAACTAAGCCTATAAATAATTCTGCCAAAGGACTGACTCCTTGATGATGCTCTTCCTGATTTCCTGATTCCTAAACAATGTCATGGAGCGAAAACCTTCTACTGAGCACCGATAATAACCTTCTATTTTACATTTTGAGCACAGATAAGTAGACATGCGACTATAATGATTTAAGGCCATAGCTCTTACTGATGCATAGGCAATAAAGCATTAACTTTAAAGGAATTTTTTCACTATGCAAGTCAATTGCACCATTTTTAAATATCGCTGGTCTTTTATCTTCGATATTAACAATTATAACTTGCACAGGCCAAATTTGACTTTTATTTTCGTTGTATACTTACGCTCCATCTGTACTGAAATAAAAGTCCTGCTATCCTTAGGCAAAAAAGAAGCCTGAAAGCATTTTCACGGACTTCTTTTAAAATAATATTTTCTTGACTATTAGTATCTTCTTCTTCGCCTCTTCCTTGTTCTTTTAAATCTGAAAAATCAGTGACCTCTTCATGAGATGACTCAGTAGCTCCATCATTAAATATGTCAATATCTTATTCTTCGAAAAATTCAGAACGTTTAAGTTCCTCGTGATGCTTAGGTTATCCAGATGCTATCCAGGTCTGCTGCGTTCAATTTGATCAGTTTCTTGAAAATGATGGTCTTCATTCTCATTTGCTGCACGTTCAGGAATAAATGCAGCTGCTTCGTTTTTACATCATCTTTTATTAATGGGTATTTCTCCACAGAGAGGGCACTTTGGTTTCCATGGATTATATAAAGAAAACTATTGGTTATATTATTGTAATACTTGGTAAAGATATTAATTTTAGTGCCTGATAATAACTTACGTCGTAGTAAAAATCAAAATTCGCGGTAGTGAATCGCCGCCAAGTAAAACCGCGAATATATTTTCTCGAACGAACGCCATTTTTTGGACCTGCATTGAACACGTTAGCCAATTCTTCACCGATTTGCATCATCCCTTTTGATATCAATAACAAATCGCTGAAACTAAGTTCTGTTCTTGCAGATTATCCATATTTTGTAAAGTGGATTTAGCAGATTATGAAAACTGAAAAATCGTTAATTAGGCAGATCTACAGCCTACACTAGTGAAATGATTGGCATTAAAATTTAAAGAGAAGTCTATCAGATGAGTCTCTCGCGAGGGGCTGGTCACTCTCGAATCAGACGAGCGCCTTAGAGTACCTTATTTACTGTTGATTTACTTTATTTTTCTAATTTCGCACTGACTCGTGCGCTAACCAGCACTAACGTCACAAAGATGAACGGTGCGGAGTCGAAAGAGTACGAAAGACATACTTATGCCATTCGAGAGTGAATAGCCCCTCGGTTTCTCGAAACGTATTTGAGGAAATTTCGGTTCATCAATTACTTTCCGAAATTGTTCACTTTCTTTATGGAAAAACACGAATTTTAATTTTCCATAGTAACAATATCTGTCGCGCCAGATGAAAGCAGATACTGCCCGCCTAGGCTGCAATGTTTTCGAATTTCAGCTGAACGCAGAGTCTGGAATATTTAGAGCGCAGGCGCGATTTGTCGTTTAGCATCTGTTACTCTAAGAAAGCTAATAATAACCTTCCAGTTTTTTGAAATAAGGTTTCGACCGAAATCTAGTAAATTCAGAGAAAGTACAGTTCTTGAAATATGAAAAAAAGGATGTCAAAAATGTAATCAGGGTCATGAAAATTTTTTGGATGTGTTCAGGAAATTTTGTTATTTCTTCACGACATTATTTTTCTTTGTCCGTAAATGATTTATTAAACATGAAATTTTTTATTAGAAACAAACGAAATGCTTTGAAAAATTGTATAAGTTTGAAATAATACCTTTTGAAAAACTCTACTTTTTTCGTTATTAATATTCATGTAAAAATGTTGCTTTGGTTTCTTTATCGATATGTAAATACTCTGTAATATATCTGAAATGAAATTGTAGTTAAATTTTTTTATTAATAGTTATTTAAAAAGAATAAAATATTATAGTTTTTAAAGTTTTCGAAAAGTAACATATCTAATAAATCTTGAAAAAAACTTTTCTTTGACCAAAATTTTTATCTACATAACATATATTATTACTCCTCAATTTATTTTAGTCATTTCTGTAAAATTTAATAATTTTTATTATTGAATTTTTTTGGCCTCCTCTTTTTGGTCGTGTAGTTTGTTCTGAATATTTATGTACGGAAGGTGGGTTCACGAGGAATCTTCTGGCAAGTCGGGAGCTCGAAGATGCCTGGAAGATCTTCTGTAAAGCAAGGTGTGACTTGAAAGATTTTCTTGAATCATCCGGAAAAGCTTAGGAGTAAAAGATGCCTAGAGAATCTTCTGGAAGGCGAGATGGGACTTGGAAGATTGTTTTGGATATTCCCGTGAGAGTAAGGAGATAGAAGATACCCGTAGGATCTTCTGGAAGGCAAGATGGGACTTGAAGATCCTGTCGAATCTTTCGGAAGGATTTAAGAGATAGAAGATGCCCGGAGGATCTTCTGGAAGGCAAGATAGGACTTTAAACATTAGGGCTTCCAGCCCGACAGGATCTTCCAGGACGGTAAGATCCTTCGCTCGTACAGAATCTCCCACTCGTACAGAACCCTCCGCTCGTACAGAATCGACCGTGCGTACAGAATCCTCGACCAACGAAAGCCCCCCTTCCAAACTGACCGGAACCAAATGCCGTTGGGGCGGTATCCTCCGCATGCGTAAATTGACTATCCCGACTCTCCTAACACTTTCATTGTCCAAATGAAAACTTATTTTGCGGTGGCTGGCACCCCAGGAACTCAGCAGATCAATTTAGTAGGCCAAACTCTCAAAAGGCAGGCTGAAAAATTTGTGTAGTACATACAGGAGACTCTCTACTCTTGGACTCAATTTCAAGAACTGCTATTATACCGCTTTGACGGTGCAACAATTAAAGGCAGACAACTGGCACAACTGTACTCTCAACACCAGGACGATAAGGAACCCGTGGCTTGGTTGCTCCAAAAAAAGTACTTACTGTTCTAGAGGCTTCGACCCACTGTGACCGAAACGACCAAGGTAGCCACGCTCCTTGAGCTCCTTTGACCCTCTATTTGCCATGGAATCCACGCTTCTCAAACCGCCGATTTCGCTACTTTGTTAACCAGAGCAGTCGATACTGAATTCGACGAAGCAGGAACAAGTAAGAGTACCAAGCGTACGGAACACCGTGCCGAACAAATCGAGCCTGCGCAGAAGAGCCAGCCGCCTCACTGTCACTACTGTCCCGAGGTTCACTGTCACAGAGACTGTGCCGTCTTCTGCGATACCTAAGATGCAGCACGAGAAGAAGCCGAGATGAAGAGCCAAGAAAACTGAAGGAAGGGGGCTTCTCTTGATCCGCATGCCACCCAATAAAATTGCATACCACATGGCGACGATCACGGTATTTCCCCCGTTTTAGTGCAAAACTAAACGCTGCAGAACTAAAAGCACTTTTCGACTGTGCCTCCACCGATAATTTCGTGCACTTTCGGTATCTGACATCTCCGTAACTCATGGCCTTGTACCCTCACACGAACGAGTGGATGTCGCTAAACGGGGAATCTCTTTTCAGATTCGCGGAAAAATAATCCTCTAATTAAATATCGCAAATCACACGGTTTCGTCTTCTTTTTTCGTCAACGATGAGATCGATGACCCGATTATCCTCGGGGATTGATGGATCGAAGAATAGAGATGCATTTACGATCGAGCACGCCAATGCATTTATATCGGCAGCAATAATCGGTTCACGGTATATTGCGAATCACCCCCTCCCCCGCCAAACGCACCAGAAAATGACCCGAGATAATCGCTGATCTATTCAAAGTACCCCCCGAACATCTAGCGAGGTTCCTATAAATTCTGGAGCTGTTTCCCGGGCCAGTAAATCCAAAAGGTAAACCAGCCCAAACTAGTTCCACGAAACATCGTATCGAATTTACGTTATACCACCCTTTCCGCCTGCACCCGTACCTCTGCTCCACGGAGAAACGAAAATTCATTTGCGAACATATACAAGAAATGCTTATCAACAGAATCATCAAGCCTTGGAACTCCCTCTGCAGCTCCCCCATCGTGATAGTGACTAGAAAGAACGGCAAGCCCCGTTTTTGTGTAGACTATCCCAAATTAAATTCGATAACGTTTCGACGACGTTTCACAGGAACTACCCTGCATTCAGGGTATGCTGAAGGAACTCGGAAATGCCTCCATTTTCACAACCATCGATTTGCGAAATGGGTATTGGTAACTAACAATGGATGAGCGTTTAAAAAATATACCACTTTATCTCTGCCTCAAGAAGGCACTTATCAGTTTCTAGTCATGCCTTTCGGCCTGAAATATGCTCCGAATACTTTTCGATCGTTAATGGCTCAGACAGTTCTTGAGGGTTATTTGAATGATTATTGTATGGTCTATTTATACGATATTATCCTCTGTTCAAACACATAGAAAGACCTACGTCATGTAAATTTAGTTCTGGAAAGGCTCAATTTACACTACCTCATATACTCTTCAGAAAAGTGCCGTTTCGGTACTACCACCACGGAGTAACTCGGGCATATGATGTCTGACACAACAAACTACCCCTAATTCGAGAACGTAAACGCAGTTTTACAAGCAGCCCCTCCCAATTCAAAAAGACAACTACAAAAATTTTTAGTAAGTGGGTGGATTCAGGAATACATCCCTCATTTTTCGCAAGTTGCTGCCACCTTAACAAGCCTACTTGGTAAACGCACGCGCCGTTGGGCATGGACACCGGAAGCAGACGAGGCTTTCCTAAATATAAAAACACTCTTCAGTCGACCTCTTGAACTCGGACGACCAGTTCCGGAGTAACCCTATACTTTACAGACTAACTCTAGTGACGTCGGAATGGGCGCTGTCCTATTCCAGATACGTGCCGATTCTAGTCGGAACATCTTGAGCTACGCCAGCGCGAAATTCTTCCCCACCGAAGCCCGGTATGAACGCAATGAACGTGAGTGCTCGATTGTTGTTGTTGAAAATGGACGACCAAGCTTTCACGCAGCTTCACTCTCACACTAAGTACATTTGATTTCTTCATAGAGCAATGCTCCCCCGAAAAAAGTCAACTCCCTCTGGCGTTGACCAAAGATTCGTCTGGATCCGAGCACAAAGAGGAACCTCAGCACCAAGAGAGGATGTTACCTCCAACAAACCAGGTCGATCGCTCACCTTCTCGATCAAACCGACTTGTGCAAAACAAGCGAAAGCTCACCTCTCACTTGACTTTTCTTAGTCCTACGGCATTTTCGTGAAAAGGTACTTTTTTAGTTCCATCTCTCTGGTCTTGCAGGGCACCCAGGCATGGAGGAAAGTCTACGCGTAATTTAGGAACGATTCTTCTGTCCAAAAATAAAGAATGAAATCCGTACTTATGTTAAGGGTTGTCATTTCTGCGCTTGCCGTAAACCGGTTAGAACCACATACCGTGACCAGCAGCGACCAAGGCAACCCCAAAATCTTGGAAATCGAACGCTATAGATACCATGGGGCCCTGCTCACTGACAACGGGACCCAATTTACTGGGAAACAATGGTTACAAACCTGTTAGAAATAGGAAACAACCAGTTGGACAACTTCCATATATTATTTTCGAGCGAACTCCACCGAGCGTCGCAATCAGGACTTAAAAAAGGGCATGAGATTTCGTCTTACAATTCGCTGGCCAAGATACACATTACGCAGCTATTTCTTACACCGTGTCGACCGAACTTCAAGTATGTCAGCAGACGCCAAAGAACATGTTTCAGCCTCTTTGCAGAAACCGGTCGACACATGAGGCCTCAGGGTAACGACGCGTTCATCCTGGCCCCAAATTCGATTTCACCTCCTTGTGAAATGCATCTCTCCAAGGAGATTCCTTCCCCGGACCCACTTCGGGAGGAACTACCTATTGGACTCACCTACGAATTCCCATTTGCCGGGAAGAGAGTCCAATAAAAACGTCATCGGGGGCGGCCCCGTAAACAGTTCGTAGTCAAGCAGTCGCTCGACGCAGTCCTCATGCGTAGGAAGAGGCCCAAGGTCGGTTAGGAGACCAATCCTTTCATCAGTGATGATCAGCTGATCATAACCCCTGCTTGCATCCCGCCGACTCCTAAACGACGACGTGGAAGCCCCAGAAAGAAATTCCAGGTCGATCGGGCGATCGACCCCAGTACAATGTTTCTCCAACACCCACACGCCGTCGAGGCAGACCAAGAAAAATACACTCGCCTGATCAGGAGATTGGGTTTGAAGGCAGCGAGACTCCAGGCGACCAGTGTCGACGATGGAGGTTGGCTAGTTTACTAAGCCATTGTGTGTGAAGGTTCGAACCTCGCGTTTGTCTGTATTTTATCACCGTACACCCGTTATTCAGTACCAGTCGCCGAGAAGTTAGTAATTTTTTCTTTTACGAAAAAATATTTATAAGTTTATTTAGAGACTTTTATTTTTAGTCTAGCGATTCTTATTTTAGTTTAAACCTTTTCTTTCTTCCTATCTCAAAAAATGTATCTGGGCTTCCGAGGAGAGCAGTTTGTTGGTCGAACGCGCGACGCACAGTATATACTAGTCACAGAGGCTTCTCTCTGATCGGTGCTCGCTGTGTACTGTCAATTTTTCACTGTGTATGCGCAATTTTTCTTGGCTCGCACCAATCGCACCTACCCAACCGCAGCAGCAGCTACTTCTCCCAGCAGCTCTGCACCCTCGGATCGCCCAGAAACCTCTCAATCTAGTTTGAATAAAGTGTATTTCATTTTTTCCACCACAAATTGTACAAACGTAGGCATAATTTCTTTTACTTTTTTTCAAACATGCAAAATAACAGGTATCATTAAATTAAATAAAGGCTAGTCATTTCCTCACCCTTTAATTTATTACAAAAAACGTTCCATAGAAATTAGGGTCTCCCTCACTAGTTTAAAAGTACTGCTTGTATAAGCTAAGTGGTACATACCAAAAAATGAGACCAAAGTTGTCATTTTCCTGGTCTCAAAGTGGTATTTACTTGGCGTGTATTTTCACAAGGCTAATCTCTTGAAAATTTCCAAACCGAAACTTATGGTACCGCAATCAAGCTCATCGAACGGAATTGCTACGATAAACAATTCAGGCAACGAAAATAGAAAGAAGAAGATTCAGTTTCAAGAGCGGGAAGCGGAAAGTCACGAAAACAGAAAACCGATGAGACATCTGAGCATAAGGATGGAGAAATGGTAAATGATGCACGAATTGGTATAAATTTAAAATTTTATAATTTCAGAAACAGGTTTATTTTCAGTTTAAAATCCTTTTGTGAATGCTAAAATTCAAAATCAATTATCAAAGTCTGAAAAAGATAAAGTATTTGAAACAAACTCTGATTCCGATAAGAATAATAATTCCAATAATTTTAATTAAAATAACGCCGCTCATACTCCATTTTAAAAGAGGTTTAATTAGATATTTAAAAATTATTTGTTAAATTCTAAAGATAAAACTTTTTCAATTTGAGTAATTGAAAATTGATTTATAAAAAATAGCAATTTGAAACGGTTTGTTTATTTGAATTATATGGATAATGAACTACTTCATCTTTTCAAACTTACTTTGACTTTGAGGAATAGATTCTCATCACAGCAGTCGCGTTTCTCGTTCGTTAATAACATTCTAATATTAAAGAAATGAGAAGGCAAAGGAAACACATAATTAATTTTTTTATTTTTCAAAAATTTGAAAGTGAAAGATGTCCCCTTTGTGTTGTGTGTTAATTGTACGGAAACTTTCGAAATAATATCTTCATCATAAATGCATGTTGAAATAAATATGCTTAGGACGGCAGATTTTTCCATTTTCCGCATCAGTTTGATGGTTGAATTTTTTAAGCTTAGTTTGTTTCTCTGTTAATTTTTGTCTGTTAGAAAAATGTTTATAAATATAATTTGAAGAACATTTAGAGAGCTGCTCAGAACTGGGATTAAAGTTTTCGAGTTTAAAAAAAACATGATTTTAAAAAACGCTTAAAAAGTTATTTTATCATTTTTTGAATTTTTCTTGAATAATGCTGAATAACGAACATAATCTGTCTTTTAAAACAGCGAAATTTTAATCTCAAATAAAACCAAAGTTTAATATATTCTGAAAATTCTTTAAAAAATTATCGTGCCTACTTCCTACAAAATACATATTTTTTTGAAAATCAATTTTCAGAAAGAGCTGATTCTTTTAAAACTATTTTCACACTTACTTACACTATTAGGACTGTTAAGATTTTTCTAGCAATACTTGTTCCATTTTAATGTCTTTTCAGAAAGCCACAGCTTATAACCATTTGGATATAAACTGTAGCTTTTTGAAAAAACACTAAGATGGAACAAAAGTATTGCTAGAAAATATTTCTAATAAATGTACATATATAATTACGGTTCTTAAAAAGATAGTTGGTTTTGAAAATCCGTTTTTGAAAAAGACATTTTCCCTACTTCCGGGTCCACAAACAGGCATTTTTTGACACCCCTCATTTAGACAGCACAACGTAAACCAAAGAAAGTTGTTTTTTAAAATTATAGAATGAAAATTAAATTTTCAATCGCCTAAAGGAGAACAAGAAAAAAATACCAAATTAAGCAAACTAAAGGTACTAGAAAAGAAATTTGTTAAGAAGAGTGAAGAAAGTATCAATAATGCAAAGAAAGGCGAAGTGGGTGACAAGATAAGCAATGAGGAAAAAAAGAAAAACAGATAACAAGAAGGCGGCAAAGACCAATCTCTTTCAGGATAAGGATAACTTGAAAATTAGTGAGAACGAAGCGAAGCAGAAAAAAAAATGAAGATTCTGAAACAAAAGCAACAAAAAAAGG
The DNA here is from genome assembly GCA_037177015.1 of Euceroptres primus. Taxonomy (NCBI): domain Eukaryota; kingdom Metazoa; phylum Arthropoda; class Insecta; order Hymenoptera; family Figitidae; genus Euceroptres; species Euceroptres primus. The sequence continues at coordinate 9,155 of JBAGKK010259641.1, read as the reverse complement.
AGGAGTGCCGAAAGGATCAAAAAGAGATCCTTGATGAGGTTGAAAGTGACCGAGTTTAGGTAAAAATGATGATTAGTCTACTTGCAGTACATAAAATTCTTTACAGTTTTTAAATTGAATAATTTTATATTAGTTTTAACACAGTTTACTCTTAGAGTTTTGGAGCGAATAACGGGATGCGTGCGCAAGCCAGTTTCAGGAATGTCAGTAGGAGTTCCACAAATTCAATCAGTAACATTACCTTCTATGTACTTTTGAATTATGTATTTTTTAAGTCACTTTAAGTAAAACATAATACAGTGGGACCTCGTTCGTGTCGCGGACTTGGGACCGTGAACCTCGTTCGTGTCGCAAACGTCACTTCCGGTCGTTTCAGGGGCGTACTTAGGTTTACGTACCGCGATTGAGTCTAGTGGGCCACGAGTATCTCTGCTAATCACAGCACTGGCTTGCGGTGCGCGCGCAGATTTTTTTCGTCACTTCCGCGACATGAACGAGGTTTTGAGGGGTCACGTGACCACGACACGAAGGCGACTGCGACACGAACGAGTGCGACACAAATGAGGTCCTACTGTATTCATATTATACACACAGAAAAACGTTGGGTTATTCTAACCAGAATTACAGTCAGGCCCCATTAACAGTCTTTTCCGGTTTTGCTTAAACCAGAATTCTGATAAGAATTACCAGAATTTTTAACAATTTTTCAAAATTACTAGGAAATTTGTTTAGAATAACTATAATTATGAGTAAGACAACTGGAAAGGAATTTTAAATAGAGCCTGACTAGAATTCAGGTTAGAATAACCCGATATTTTTCTGAGTGAAACATATCTATAAAAATTATAGAATTATAAAAGATTTATTTATAAAAAGTAACTGTAATGACGCAGTTAACTAGAAGGCTGGTAGTTTATGTCAAAACCTGGAAATTTGAAGTTATGAAACGTTCTCGCAACAGTCCGAGGGATTCAGCTCGAAACCTTCTGCTGAAACTCATAAAACAAGATGATCTTAAAGAAATGGCAGAAAAGGAAAAGGGCTCCCAGAAGAAATCAGAAGTAATCGAGGACAACTATGGGGAGACGGTCGTCGCCAGCCAGACATGTTCACATAACGATGCGGGTGTCTGGCGGAGTGTTTACATAGCTGGGGGGTCAATGACCTAAGTTTTGGGGCTATTGGGGAGCATAAGGGCAGGAGGTGTTGATAGGTGGTTGAAGGGGGGTTACTGAGAATATGAAGCAGTATTCCTGGAATTGAGGATACCCGTCTGGAGGAGGAATGGGGTTGTGTTAAAGGGGATTTTGTGGTTAGGTGGGAAGAGTGGTCAAAAGGGGTTACTGAAAATATGACTTTGTATTCCGGGAATCCGGGATACTCGTCTGGAAGCGGAATAGGGTGGAGTTGAAGGAGATTTTCAGGTTAGGTGTGATGGGGAGAAGTGGGGGGAGGGTAGGAAGATGACATATTATTTCTGGAATAGGGGATCCTCATCTGGAGGTAGAATGCAATTTCCTATGACGTCATATACGTCAAAGCAGAAATTCCTGTTTGAATTTTTTTCCTATGAGAACTAATAAAAATGATTTGAATAACACGTTTAATTTTTGAATAAAAGAGAAAGCAATATAATTAATAATTAATAAGTCGAGAGTACGTATAATTATTAAGTAGAGCAATTAAAATCTTGAACTAATAAGAAAAGGATAAATAAAAAGATATTTTGGAATTATTATAGATTTATTCACATTTAAGAAAAAAATTACATCTAATTAAATCTAATAAAACCGGTTTATTTTCATTTCAGATGAAAGCTAAAACAAAATACTGCTTAAGAATACATTCGCTTAAAATTATCGAATATTATTATTTAAAACTCAAAACTAACATGCACTTAAAATTATCGACTATTATAACTGTTTGTATATAGCAGTTTTGATAACACAACATCGATCACTCTTAATTTAGGCTTCCGTTTCCTACTTCCAAACACACACACACACACACACGCACAAAGATTTTTTTCTCTTACAGAACTAAGGCGCAAGGTAGAGAACGAGGTACGTATGAGATACTAATAAACAGACGAGAGAAAAAGATAATATAGATAATGATATCTACACATACATAGCTTAAAAGTAACATGCAGCGTAGTTAAAACTTGAACGTATTTCTTGAGATGCAAAATATATTTTTAATGGATATCAGGTAGCGAGTTGCGACAAAGAAGACTGAACTCAGGATTCAAGATGAGTATTAACAGAGCCATTATAATAATGATCAGCTGATAACGGTGTGTAATTTTGTGCAAAACTTCCGGATTAATTTTACTTTTACTTAAAAGTCTTTTGAGAAAATTCGCAACAATACGATTTTTTAAAATAAGGTGCAGTTTCCTCGCAGTCGATAAAGATAAGTACGTTCCTCATCCATTGCAATCGACGTGTATGGCGACCCAGTGAGAGCCCGATTTTGTATGGCCATCTGTATAGCCGCAATAGCAGCCGGTTTCATCCACACCTTGGGAATTTGATCCGCTGGGAACACTACAAACGTATGTCCTGGTATTATCCGATATGCTTGAAGAATCTGTAGACTGGACAGTCTATGAAAAGGGATGGACATCCCTTTTCATAGGACTGCCAAGCCGAGGTATGTCTTGCAGAAAGTGATTTATTTTAGTTGTACTAGGGGCTTGATTATTTTTTTTTTCACAGATTTCTGAATGTTATCCGCGACTGTCCTGCTCGTTGTCATCTTCGTCGAGAGCGTGTTAATTGTAGAATTAATAATTTTTCCGGCTGAAGGTATATAACCTGATTGGAATGAGATGATTTACACAATAAAGATGCTTCACGTCTCTGCCCTTGAAGCTAAATTTTTAGTTTATATGCGTTATTGATGTCACCCGTAAAATTTTTTCTTTTTTCACTCCGTGATGAAAAAAATATTTGTTTGTGAAATTCAGTTTTTTAAAAGCAGGACAAGTTAACTCCTGCAAATTGATAATCTGTCTGCTCAGAATATTTTGTAAATCTTGTAACAATGCAGAGATCCAAGAAAGGAAATGGCGGTGCTGCTATCCAATGTGCGATAAAATTATGATCCACTACTAAGACTGCCACTTCTTTTGCAATAAACTGATCTTCGAGTCCACCAAAACTTTGAGCGTCAATCACGTAGTCTATCATCGTTTTGCGTGATGACGAAGTTGAGGCCAGTGACAATGACATGGACGACGGTGACAAAGAACTCAGCCTAGTGTATAACAAACGAGTTCACTGCCCTAATTTGCGCGATTGATTTGGACGAAATGAAATATGGCCGTGTTATGGAAACAAACATACGATCACATATGCAGCACAATGGAGATCGTGTCGCACCCTTTTTTTTCTACAAATTAAATCATAAATAATCCTCGTTTCTCGCCGAGACCAGTATTCTCTTAAAAGAGATCATCACATCTCTTACAGATGTGCGACAGGATGTAATAAAATTCTAAGAAATAGAGATGGTGACGGTTAACTTATCCTCCAAAGTCAACAGTAACTTGTCTAGACGCGTTCATTTTGAAAAAATTATCGCATTTAGCATAAATAATTCAGTTGACTATATTGGCGAGAGGTTCTTCAAATGGTACCTAGATTCGAAAACATCCATGCCTCGCAAGATTCCAGTGAGAATAGCGATTTGCAGAGAGATCGGACGTGAGATCAAAAGCAAAAAGACAATATCCTCCTTTGAAATCGTATCGGTAAATATCGTTGCCTTCATTAAGAAAATGAACACCGCTTCTTTTGTGCGAAGGAGATGAAGTCGCATTTAGAAACCGTGGAGAAGAAATTTGTTTTCATTGAAAACATCGCAATACAGATGATCTATTAGATCTATTGTAACGCCTGCAGAAAAGTAAGCTATGCGGGTTTCAAAACCTGTATTCTGTGACGTCAAATCCTCCATTTTCCCCGCAGTGACTGTGCACCACAGTGCCGATGTCAAATGCCTGTTTTTTGTTGCTGGGTCATAATTGAGTAATGTTTCCAAGTACGCTCTGTATGTGTAAGCATTGTTTGGCGGGGTAACGAGTTTTTCATTAAACATCGAGTGAAGTAGATTGTTTATAACCCCTACACCTTCCGAATTCTTTCCACCAGAGTCGCTGTTTACGGGTTCCACTAATTTGACGCGAATGCTGAGCATCATATGTGCGAAATCGATATATTCCTCGCCGTGACTGGGAATGACGAATTCGATCGGAAAGTCGTCGGTAAGTAAAGAAACGGACTTGTAATGGATCCATTGCAAGCTTTCAATAGAAGTCTGTGTCGGTGGTAATGAGAAAAGATCTAATTCAGTCTTTAAAAACTCGCAAGAGTGAGAGTGCAGAAAAGACATACTATAACTTACTTATTTCCGAAAATATTTAAAATTTGACGCTTTTTGGAAGTTTTAGTTTCACGCTTCTGCTTTCTTTTCTTATTTTTTCGTTTTTAAGCACCAGAATAATTTTTCCTCTTCGTAATTTTTTTCTTTTTCATCTTTAATTTCCGTCCGGCTCCAAGTCTGTTAACTTTTTTTCGAATTTTCTACGCATGAGGCTTGTTACTCCGCGAACACCCGTCAACTGACTTCTCAAATTTTTCGCAGCAAATTTATAACCAGATCTACTCATTAGATTTTTAACTTTGTTAAGCAGCTTTCTTTTTAAAGTTTCGCCAGATTCCTGAAAACGTATTTTGATGGTCTGCTTAAGTGGAAATTTTGTCATCGATGTCATTTAAAACATGGTGTCATAAGATCTCTTTCTTGCCCCTCCCTCATCTCTTCTTCTTCCTCCCCCTCCTCCTTCCCCTCCCAATACCACTTTCTCCCCCTCTCCCTGTCATTATTTAACTCTGACTAATAAATTTTTTTAAAATGATGTGTTAACGCCAGAGTACCAGATTCGAATGATATTGGAAGTCCAAGATGATGTCTTATATCTATTTCGATATTGCGAAATCCTGTGTGTAAAAGAGGAATGTAATTAGGTGAAGAAAGTCGAGTAACCTGTGTAGTTGCAAAAACATAATTTCGCGTGTCAACTGGAATAATTCGTAAGAGTGGTGCTTGAACATCACTTGTAATATGGAGTTCACAAATATCACAATAAATGAACATTTTTTCAGGTAAACCACGTGCCAAGCTGGGTTGATGACTAGCATAATGAGGATTATCCGTCATCAATTGTTGTGGTTCGCTTATCTGTTTGTAAACATCGGGTCGAAAGCGAAAGAAGACTTTCAGTTTCGATCATCCACCAGTCAGCCTATCTGCTGGTATATAATCTTTTCTGAGCTCATTGACCTTAATTTCCGACAACTCGTAATCGCTTTTAAGTAAGAAAGAAAGAGAATATTTATTAAGTAAATTTTCTCCACCAATTTTCAATTCTTCGTCATTGCCTGCGTATTTTCCTCCAAACTCAACCTCTCTTACTAGACCAACTGGCATATTCGTCATTAGAGCTATGCGATTTTCCTCTTTATTTACGAATTCATGTCATGCGTGTAGGAAAGTTGAAGGAAATTGTACCTCCACGAGGCTTACAGCACAGCGACCGTGAAAACGGATTTCATGTGGTAGCTGGGTGATGAACTGAGTTGTAGTATTATGTGGAAAATATTTCATACTTCAATTACTTCGTAAAATAAGGTGAAATTGATCGTTATCCATTATAAATTTTTCAAATCAGACGCATGTATCTAGGAATTAAATTTATCAGTGCAGCCTATCCACTTGACAAGTACTTGTTTTTATCTGCCTTTACCTCTTCTTCCTAACGCGTTGAATTATAAAATCTGTCTCGTTAATATCGTTTGCTTTCTTATTTACACCTGATAGATCGCGTTCGCATAAAAGCCCGTCTATATCCTCGTTTTATGACAAACAGCTTCTCAAAATATCCTGCCTCGTACCCTTTCACATAGGGTCCTCGAAGCTTACTAACGCGAATATAATCACCGATCTTATATTTAGGCTTTTTTTACCGCGTAATGCTTTTTGCCCGTCTTTTCGTTGAATATTGAATCTTGCAATCCTTGCATTTTCTAAAGTCACCTCAGATGGCGCCATCATTATGCTAGAATGTCGAGCGTTATTATAAGCATGTACAATTTGTTGTGAAACATCGATATATCGGTGTGCATTACGATGAGTAAAATAACGCCACAAACGTTTCTTAAGGTTGCGATTGAATCGTTCAATTACAGCGGCCTTAACACTCGGATCACGTAAAGTACGAAATTTAATTCCACTTTTAAATAAAAATTGCTGAAAAGTTGCACCGAGAAACTCTTTTCCTCTATCACTTTCAACCCATTGAAGATAAAAGATATTATAATCTTCTAAACTTTTCAGGTCTGCAAGATGATTTTCCCAAAGGTCATTTATATTAGTAACATTGTTATCTGTACTGTCCTCGTCCTCTGTAATTAGAGGATCTACAAGGGTAGGAGGCTTCGAGCTTTTGGAACTGATACTTGCTGCTACTGCTGGTGTTAAGCCTCTCGAAACCATAACATTTCTATTCGTGCGAGTTTTTATCTTTTTAAAAAGAAGAAAAAGAAGAAGAGGAAGAAGAAAAGGAAGCAGAAGAAAAAGAAGAAGAGGAAGAAGAGGCAGAGGAATTGGAAGAGGAAGAGGAAGAGGAAGATGAAGAGGAAGATGAAGAGGAGGAGGAGGAGGAAGAGAAGGAGGAAGAGGAAGAGGAAGAAGAAGAGGAAGACGAAGAGGAAGAGGAAGAGGAGGAGAAGGAGGAGGAAGAGAAGAAAGAGAGTTTGGAACACCTTTAAAATTTGATCGCCATATTTCCTGGCCAAGGTTTCCGAATTGAGTCAGGAAACCGCGTTTTAGAGTTTAATTAAATTACTCTCGACGGTTGCTGGAAGCATAGACTTTGTTTCTGTACATCCTTTATTAAAAATTCAAAACGGAGTATTTTTGCCGTCGAATTACGGAACGAGTTCAAGCACGTCGAGGAGAGAAACTTTCTAGTTGATTGGTTGGTGTTCAGATTATTGTTATATTGTTCAGATTATTCACTTAACTCAATTTTATCGTTATTTTCCATATCAAATTTTCTTAAAGGTAAATCTATTTAAGCGGAAGGTGGTAACTTTTACATTGTACTTTATTCCAGATTTTGAAAATCTATAGAATTATTACGCTCGTCTGAAGACAAATTTGTGGAACTAGAAACTTTACCTTGCGAATTTTTTTCTGTCAAAGTTTGGCTTTGTAGATCAGAATCTTGACTGTAATCCAGAATTTTTTTGAAATTTGCGCCTACAAGGCTACGTAAAATTTTAGAGGAGCAACCGATTTTAAATTTAATTGCCTTTTTAACAGGTTTTGCATTTGACTGATTTTGTTCGACTTCTTGCAATAAATCAGGGTCTCCTTTTGTTTTAGAACGTGTTATACGAAGTTTTCTTGTTTCTCGTTTATTTCGAAATCAGACGTGGGGTAATATACACATTGCATTTTTTATAGCTAATATAAATGAAGATTTGTGACGTTTTGCATGTAATTAAGTTTTAGCAAAGTTAAAGAATAAGTTTTGAAACTAAGATTTTCCTTGAGAAAAAAATTTTACAAAAAATAACAGAAATAGTAGAAGTTAATGCCAAGCTTTACAAATCTCTATGTGTCTTAGAAAAAATAAAAAAAATTTAAATAAAATTTTGGAATTTTCAAGCAGTGGATCAATTTTTTATTTTTAATCTTTTCATCCCATTGGCTTTAACTTCCCGGACTTCGATGCACCAAAGTAAAGGGGATATCTTATGTCACAACTAATTAATTAAACCCTTCAATCAATTCAACACCTCATTTTGTTTAAGTTCTAATTAAAGATCTTAAACGGGGATGAGAATGTCAATGAGAATGCTAATATGTAAAATAAAGATTGACTTTATGAAATAAGTTGAAATCGGTGGTTTTACATATGTTCGAGTTACATAGATTTCATGAAAGGATGACAATGTACTTAAAAAGAATAATTTAAAGGTAATTACAAGAAGGTCTCAGACATTATTACCCTTTTAAGATCGACAGATTTCAGCTCGGTGATATCTGATCACTTCTGCAGTGAGAGTTGAACCAGTGATTCTCTGGTGAGTCACTACAGGATGCTTTTTTTTGGTAAATGGATTGTTTATCGTTGCTGATGATCGTTTGGTGTGCGAACATATTTATAGATCACTTGGAGCCCTCTGCAGTAGAGGCGTCGAATTCACTGTACTGATTTATTGATAGAGTCTTGAATGGTTTTACAAAACACTTTGATAAAACTAAGTTTAGAAATTTGGGCAGAGTAACTGGCTTTGAAGATTTTTACTGCCTCTGATTCCGGGGTGTTTTTATATTGTCGAAAAATATAAGGGTGCGAAGTGGCCTACGATCATTTTGCGTCGAGGCGCGATCGAAAAGCATTGGGAACTCTCGGGCAACAGATCTGGGAATAGATTACATGCTCACTGCAAGTCAGACTGAGATGAAAGGAGATTAGTGTTTGCCTAGTTTTAAATTTCTCCAGTTACCATCGTTTTATTTGAAGTATTGAATTTAAACATTAATAATAATAATTATATTTATGATAAATAATTAGTTAATTAACGTCATGGGTCGTGTCGATAGTCATTTTAAATTACTAAGCTTCTAAGTGATAATTTTATTTAATTTTTTATTGAAGTAAATCATCATTTGTAATTAATAAAAAAACTCTAATTAGAAGATCCAATTTGTGGCTAATACCAGTGTCTGCGTTTATTGTCAATTCAGCAGATGAAAAATTAAATTTCACTATTGAATTAGCAAATGAAAATAGAATAAATTTTCTAGATGTATCTCTTACAATAGAAAATAACAAAATCATAACAAACTGGTATAGAAAACCAATATGGTCAGGACGATTTTTAAATTTCGCTTCACATCATCCAATTAATAACAAAATTGGTGTTATTTTTGGACTTGTCGACAGAGCGATAAAACTATCAGATACAAAATTTCATAATGAAAATTTAAATATTGTAAAAAATACCTTATTAAAGAATGGATATCCTGAAAATCTGTTAAAATTGAAGATAGTTGAACGATACAACACTATTATT
>JBAGKK010259536.1:0-20928 GCA_037177015.1 Euceroptres primus | reverse complement strand
TTACACATAACGCATAACCAGAACACTCAAAACGAACTGATACGAACCGACGCTGACCGACGCGTAGGCTACTGCGTGACTATTGCGCACTTTGTTGCTACGCTACCGCTGAGCTCCGAGTTCAGCTTTCCTCATCCCTTCGCCCAAATTTGAATATGTTAGTATGTATAAACTACTTCCTGGAAGACTGATTTCGCTCGGTACACAACCGCGCGTTCAGTGTATCTGGAATCGTCAAGATCCGCTGAATATGAATTTCAAACTTTTAAAGTGTTAATTTCAAAATTGAAAAATTTTTATTTATAAATTTAAAGGTTCTCTACCTGGTCATTTTTTTATTAAGAAGTTTCGAGAAGGGTCCTCAATATAGTCATTTTTGAAAGCTTGTAGTCATTTTCGGAAAGCTTGAACTCGACTCGGCTCGACTCGAAACGTAACAAACTCCACTCGACTCATTCGAACTTCGAGTTGTTTACACACCCCTACTATAGGAGTTATTTTTGTATAGAATTCATAAATATCACAAATATATTCCTTGATCTCACTATTTCTTTTTTTCATACTCTCTTGGGATGGACTACGGACGTGATTAAAAAAAATATTTTATGCGGCATGGAATAATTTTTTTTTTGTTGAAATTTGGCGGTCTAATATGGTCAACTTTTTGGAAACCACCCCGTATATATGTGCAAAATTTAAAGTAAATCGGTCAAATAGTTTTTGAGTAATCGTGTTCGCCAATTTTGGACCTCGAAAAACAACACTTCAACGTAGCCGCTCTATAATTACAATGTTTATAATTCTTTTATTGTAAAAAAAATTTTTTCACATCTACAAATATTAAATATAGTGTGCTTAAACTTCCAAAAAGATTTAATTATTGTTTTTTGTATAATACATTCATAAAAAATAGTAACAATTTAGATATTAACACTACCGGCTCCCCTTAATTTTATTCACTGAAATAGGTGTAAAAGATAATAAAAGAGAGGAGGAGGGGTTACGATAACCCAATTTTATCAAAAAGTGGACTTAGGACCGTTCGGTTTTCCATAGCTCAATTTTGAAAAATCTCTAAATAGCGACCATTTACCCTGCCGATGGATCGGTACTTAATCGGTTCTGCAAAACGGTAAATCGGTACTGGGATTTGGAACTGCATTGGAGTGATCGATCTTTAATTTCAATGAAGGATCGGGGCGTCCTAAAACCCTAAGGGGCCTAAAGGTCGTCCCTAATCCCCTTTTACAATTCCCAAATTATTTATATTATTTATTCACATCAACATTATACTTATCTTTTACGGTTTACGCCTTCACTTCTTTATATTTCTTACTTTTTATTCATACAGTACATCCCTTTGATGGAAATTCTAAAAATGATGACCGTTTTTAGCTGCCTTTTACCGTTTACGAGATACTTGATACTTATTCTAATTTTGAACTTTTTAAAACAAATTTTAGATGCTTGTAGTCGTGAAAATCCATAAGATCTGAATTTTCAACTATCAATTTGCTAATATCAAAACTGCAAAAATTTTCATATATAAATTTTAATCCTCTTCACCTAGCCATTAGAGATAGGACGAACAGTAATTCGGCTACTGCGTGTCCTGAGGCCTACTGTTATAACTGCTTGCCGAAGGGCCTGACATCGACTTCGGCTCCTGCTACCTCCGGTCGCCGGAGAAATCTAGTGACAGTAGATTCGGCCGGATTTTTACTGCCTTTAATTGCTCCGGCGAAATCCGGTAGGAACTACTTGAACTTTTTTTTTCTGCATTTGCTGACCCTTTTTTTTCTAATACTTAAATTCCTATTTCCCATTTTTCATTGAATTGAGAATCGAATGTCAATATTTCAGTAAAGAGAATTTTCGAACTTTGAATTCCTATTTTATTTTTCATGTTTTACAAAATTTTCGAATAAAACATATGAATATATAAATAATTTATTGTAATCCAATTGTAATATAAATATACAAGTTAGTAAGCATAGAAACTTAGTAACTTGTGCAATTTACAAGTTTAATGAGTTAAATATACATATTATTTTTAAAATAATTATTGGGTCACTTCGTGAATGATCATCTGCAAACGATTGCAGTCATATTTTAGAAAAATTTTATTAATTGTTCTATAATTATTTCTTATATTTCTAAATTCGATTCGTGTATTCCAGGTATAATAAATTATTTTTCATTAAGCCAGAAAAATTTTTTGGAAACATGTGGACGTGTGAAACATGGCAATAGTACGTCATTTTTAAAATGAATTAATCTAAAGTTATTTATTTAAAATTAAGTAAAGAAAAACAGTACGATTAGAGTTGATTTAAATTTATTATCTATAATGCTATTTTGAAGTTATAGTTGAAATATGAAAGGAAAAATGTGTTTGAAGTAACCTGTCAAAATGCGTTATTTTCGTAAACTTTGATAATTTATTACAAGCAAAATAAATTTCCGAAAATTTTAAAACTTATTTCAAAACAAAGAATAATACCAACCTTTTGCACAGTATTCACTAAAATTTCTCATCGAAATTTATTCCTCCAGATTTTCATCTTCGAAAACCTGAAAATTAGCAAAAAACACCACTTTCAAACTGACAAAATTTTATTTTTTCAGATTGAAGAATCGGCCTTCGAAGGCCTCATGAATTTGGAATGGCTATCTCTAAAGGACAACAACATTCTCTTGATTCCAGCAGCAGCCCTAGCTCGACTACCTTCCCTGACTCACTTGCAGCTAGAATTCAACCGAGTGGCTGCCCTTTCAACAGAATTGATACGATCCGTAACTCCAAATCTGCTCGTTCTGGGCCTGAATCGAAACCTTGTTCGCGAAATTCCAGCCAAACTTTTTCACAACTTTGACCGATTAGTCAGCATCGAGCTTTCCGGCAACATTCTCTCATCAATGAACCAAAACACATTTGCTGGTTTGGAAGATACCCTCTTAAGTCTTGATCTCTCTAACAATCGTTTGTCTGCTATAGGAGATGGGTTACCTTTGAAGAATCTGTTGTATCTGAATTTATCTGGAAATCAATTAAAACGCGTGCTTCCCGAAACCTTCATGCATCTCACGAATCTAGTGACTCTAAATTTAAGAAATAATCCTCTATATGGAGGATTTCCACCAATATTTCCCCAGTCTCTAAGAAAACTTGATGTATCCTACACTGGACTCAAAATTCTGCCTGCAATATTGCTTTTGAATCTCAACAGTCTTGAACAAATTTCTCTTGCTGGAAATCGACTTGAGGAAGTCAACGAAAATACATTTCAGCATTTGTATAATCTCACATCTATAGACCTATCCGACAATCGAATTGAACGAATTGAAAAAGGCGCATTTGTTGGAACTATCAACTTAAATAAGCTAAATTTAAAGGGTAATAAGTTAACTACTTTTGTTGGAGAACATTTCAATACTGGAACAGGTCTGCAGATTTTGGATTTATCGGATAATCTTATTGGTCAGTTATCACCTACAGCTTTCGTTATTCATCCTAGACTTAGGGAACTAAACCTCGGTGGAAATAGGTTTTCTCAATTCCCGAGCGACTTTGTTAAAACCCTACAGTTTTTGGAAAAATTGGATCTTTCGAGAAATATGCTACATGTTGTTGGAGAATTCGGATTTTCTCAGGTGAGAAAATTATAAGGTTAAATTTTAATAAATATAAAAAGCAATCATTTGATTCATATAACGTATATAACTCAATCTATTACGTATTGGGAACCCTTTATGTCTTTTTATTATGAGTAAAACCTCCTGATCACTTATACAGTCGCACCCCTATCTATTTTTAATGAACATCCTTTATGTCGCATGAAATCCATTCATTCTAAAGATCATATTCTATAACTTGGTTATTATACAGAATCCCTACTTTCATAACTTTAAAAATTCAAGTACATTTCCACTTTGTCGACATCTCCATTCTCGGTAGAAGTTATCTATTTTAAAAACATGAGACTTAAAAAATATTATTTTCTGTTTTCCAGGTGGCTAGCCTCCGCGTTTTGGATTTATCAAGAAATCGAATCGAGTCCGTGGATGAACTTGCTTTCCACAATTCCACTCAACTTCAAGTGATCGATTTCTCTGACAATGACCTGGAGTCACTGAGTGAGCGAACTATGGAAGGTGTTCTTCGATTAGAACATCTTGATCTCCGAAACAACAAACTAGCCTCTCTACCTGAGACGATATTCGATCCCTCGAGAATACGATCAGTGGAAAGAATAGATCTTTCTGGAAACAGATTCACAGAGATTCCAACCCGTGCACTGCAGAGACAGTCATCTTCACTACTTGGTTTTAACATAGCAAAAAACAGGCTCGCAGAGGTATTTTCACAAGACATAGTCGGTAACTTGAAAGACTTGGATCTTTCAGAAAATCCATTAAGTGAAAATGCCGCCCGTAGAATCCTGGGCGACGCCAAAATCCTGAGATCTCTCAATCTTGCACATACTGGTATCAAAAACATAGCTCGATTAGAAATGCCTTTCCTTAAATATCTAAATCTATCTGCGAACAGTATCATGTACATTAAACCAATCGCTTTAGAGCGAACGACAATGTTGGAAAGTCTAGATATTTCGCGAAATCGTATAAGCGATTTTACCGATGTGATTAATACTTTTAAGACTCTACCGGCTTTGAAGAGTCTGGATATTTCAAGCAATCCGATCAAAATTATCAATGAGAGCAGCTTTGATGGACTGGAAGTGCTGCGTTCTTTGAAGATGTCAAATTTCTCTGATTGTACCAGAATTGAGAAGGGAGCATTTAAAATGCTACAGGGGAACTTACGCACACTGCATGCTTATGATTATCCCAGGATGGGTTACTTTGATGTACAGGTAAATAAGTCTTAATTCCAGATCTTTTTGAAATCTTTGAAAACTTTAAAAATAATAATTTGTTTTTTGTGTCGAAATCTTTTGAAATCGTTGTAATCTTTACAATTTTTAAAACAAAACCTTATTTCTTATATTAAAATCTTTTAAAATCTTCGCAATCTATAATATCTTTGAAATCCATTTTTGATTATATTTTAATGCATTGAAATATTTTTAAGTTGTTTGAAATTGCTTGAAATCTTTCAAAATTCAAACTTGCAATCTTTTCAAGTATTTGAAAGTGATACTTTGTTTTCTGCATTTAAATCTTTTGAAATTTCTTGAATAATTTGAAATCTGGAGGCCTGGTATAAGCTCAAAAGTTAAATCATTAATCAGGCGATAAAAAATATTTCCGCAAGGGAAGTTCTTAATCATTTGAAAAAAATAGATATTATTGTGTTTATGCTCGGAAAAGCTAATCCCCGTTCATCTTAAAAGCTTCGCAAAATTTTTTGAATTTAATTATTTTTACGTCTTTTACATATTTTCAGGGCATTTTAAAGGAAATGAAGAACCTAGAGGAATTGGATGTAGAAATCAAGGACTCGTCAATTGGTATTGAGCAACTATCCATCAAGAACCACCCTCATCTTCGAAAATTGACTTTCAGAGGCGAAAGGCTCCGCAACATGCTCTCAAGTGCCTTGGCAGGAATTCGAGTACCAAACTTCTCTCTAGGCTTGAAGAACACTTATATTGACGTTATTCCAGCCGCCCTCTTCTTCCCCGTTCCGAAATCAACCAAAATCGAACTAGACGTATCTGGAAGTAAAGTCCAGGCTATTCCATCTCAACTAATAGCTGCCTTGGATGAACGAAGCGGCTCTGTTGAATTAAAGGGTCTCGACTTAATCAATTGTGACTGTGAAGCCAAGCATCTTTGGCGATGGTTCAAATCAATCGATCCTGGATCAAAATCCATTTCCGAACCTATTAGATGCAAGAGTCCTGATTATGTCACAGGAAAATTATTCAATGACTTGACTGAAGAACTTTTGTCTTGTGATCGAATCACATCGAAGAAAATGCAGACAACGGAAAAAACAATTTCAGCTAGGTCGACTACTTCCGAACCAGAAATCATCTGGACAGTCGCCCCAACCCTTCAGGAAAATCGAAATAAGCATTACAATAGTGATTCTATGGGAAATCCGACTATTATCAACTCCGCTGGAACGGACGATACCTTAATTATCGGCATTGTTGGTGGTATTGTCGCGTTTATTGCAATTGTTATCATTATTATTTGCATTTGCCGATTACGATGGAGTAGTCAGATGAACGACGCGCACATGGCTGCGGCTATGGCCTCGAGCATTCACGAAGCCTCGATGATTAGACCAGCGAACGTTACGTATTCTGGAAAGATGGGCAATCAGGAACTCTACGTGGGTTCTTATAACGGATCAACTTTGGGGCATGGAAATGGACCTTACCCAGGACTGTCAGTTCCAACGACTCCAGTTCCAATGATTTCTTTCGCTCAACCCATGCAGATGGTTCAAGGCCCTGTGTCACCTCAATCGATTTATGGATACTACGATAATCCACCTCTACCTATGTATGTGACTTGCCCTTCAGAAAACAAGTTCGATAGATAATCGAAAATTGATAAAAAAACGTCTCGCTATTTGCGAGACGTTTTCTTCAGAATAATATTGGAAGAAATTGTAATATAAAAAAAAGCGAAAAGCGAACTTCTTCTTCTGGTATTCCATATAAAATGTTTGCCGTAATCATGACAACAATTTTTTGTAAGGATATCGATTTTCTTATTAGATCAAAAAGATTTACTCCAAGGGTTAACTACTACTACATTCAGGTGCACATCTTATTCAGAATTGAATTCTTGAACTTGAAAACCTAAATTCACTTGAATTTTCCGGAATTCACCTTGAAATCACTTCAAATCAATTAGAATTTACTTCGAATTCAGTTGAATTTACTAATTCATTAGAAGTCTCTGAGAAGTTCCGGTGTGTGAGATAGATAAAAATAAAAATAAAAATTGTTTACATTCTTATTTACTTTTGCTTTCCAAGAGCGATTTTAATTTAAATTGATTTTTTATCGGAGAAAGGTTTTACTTGTCAAAAGAGTTACTTTACAAAATTGGTAACCTAGAAAAAAAATCTTGGCCTAAAAAAGACATAGACAGAAATATATCATTCGACGTCTTTCTAGGGTGCACCGGCGCATAAAAGTATAAGGATAGACTTTAGCATTTCATTGATCTTTCTCCAAAGTCAAAAAAATTATTTTAAATCTTTGGATAATACTTTTCGAAAGCGAATTCCAATTCAAAATGGAATAAGGAACTGTGGCTTTGAGAATAATAAGTCCTTAAAGGCCACTTGAAGTTGGCCTTTATCAAGTACTTTTAATTTGATCATTAATGCGAGGCCAACTTCAACTGATTTTTGCTGATTTGGACTTGGCATTCCTAATTTTCGTTGCTTTAATCAGAAAATGAATTTATTTTTATCGAAAACCGAATTGGCATTATTAATTCTGATGGGCTCAATTATATGATGCATTTAATTTTATCGAATATGATTTAACATTCGAAAATGAAAACAATTATTTTGTAAGTGTAAATATATTATTTAATTTTTTAATATAGCAGTAACTCGAAATAAAAAGTGAGAACAAAACATGATTAGATAATTACATTTCTGAAAAATCCTCTGCCTCCACTAACTAGCGCAATAGAACGTGTTTCCCATAGTTCCGACTAGGCGTCTGATTTGACGATATTTGACGACAACGGTCAATTGAGTAGGCAGATAGTTAATTTCAATTAATTGAATGTTTGTCTTTAATCTAGATATGCTTAAGTTCGACTTTGGTAACATGTATTCTTTCAAGTTTTTTTGTACAATTATTGTTTTCTATGTCAATTATTCAGCAAAATTTTAACGTTTTGTACATATTTTTCTATTTTCATCATATGTGTGAAAATTCCACCTACAATTTGACATGTATAACATGTCTATATATATAACATGTCATTCTAAAAGAGCTATACAAATTTGATCTTGTTTTATGGTTGCTTTAAAGAAAACTTGAAGTTTCTCCTTCCAAAATTTAAAATTCAAGTTTTCTTCACAAACGACGTGATGTAAAAAAAAAATTGAATATAAAAATTATTCCTTTGGTACGGTAATAATGTTATAAACTTTTCTTTTACTTATTCGAAGTTTTAAGAGTATAAAAAATCATTGAGTAGATGGTCCAAAAATATATGAATTTGCTCTTTAAATCTGAATTAGTGAAAAGCGAATCACTAATTTAATATAGTAAAAATTAATACTAATTATTAGTTGTATTTCACTGTTTCTTTTAGTAGTTTTCAACTTTTAACTAAAGTTTTCGTCAAAAATTACTAATAGTAATTAGTAGAAATTTTTTTAAAAGTAAGTTAGTGGCTCATTTTTCACTAGTTTAAATTTAGAGAGTGATTATAAGAATGTGGCCGTAAGTTTTGTACATCGGTGCAAAATTGCCGACCTTCTTGTAGCGGAAGCACCTAAAAAATAATTTAAAAAAGAAACATATAAATTAAATATTGTTAAAACGGGTAAAATTTTGTTGCTAGACCATCTCTACTATTTATAAACGAAGACTGTAACGTATGCAATAGGGTGCAATAAAATTGTTTTTTTCTTTATTTCCACTTCCAATTAAGTTCCAAACTTGATCTTGGGAGTTATAATAACTTTCTTAAGTTTGCATTAAAAAAATTTCTGTCCTGTATCGCATCGAGAATTTAGCCAAAAATCACCAAAAAATGATACTTTCCTTGTTATTTCAAGGATAAACAATATTTCCATTAAATCTAGATTATCAGAAAAAATAGTTTTGAGCTATACCTGCCTACATAGCCTCAAAATTACTAAAAGTCACAAAAATTCAACTTTTACAATATTTTCTAAACTTCAGCAGCACTTGAGCATCAAATGTTTAATATGTTGTCAGCAAAGTATTTGCTAATAGAAAACTATCATACCGATGCAGAAGATTGAAATTAAGGTTATTTTTACAAACATTACTTTAATGATATGAAAGTTTCAAAAGACTGTGTGTATTCATTTTATTTTCAAGTCAAAAGAAATTTTCTACTAAATTTCTAAAAAAAATTCTACTAACTAATTTTTCTACTACTAAAATTGTTTGTTAAACAATTGTTCTATTTAAAATGAAAAATTAAGTTAAAAAATTATTATTAATTATTAATTAAAATTTAACACTAAATTCATTAATAATTAAAGTAGAACAGTTCTACTTCGCTGGAAAATATCTTTGAATCAAGGGCATTTAGTGGCGGAATACATTTTTTATGGATTCTTTACTTGCAGGGAATTAGTTTAGTTATTGTACAAAATTTTTCAGCATACTGCAGTCATAAAAAATTAATATTATGGTGAAAAGAAAATAAATGCACAATTTTTTGAAATTTTCATATCATTAAATGTGATAAATATAGACATATGTAACACATTTTAAGGTCAGATATTCGATAAAAGTGCCATAACTAAAAAACATAGCGAAAAAGTTGCCTTTTTGCGGTTTTTTGAAATTTTAAGGTTATTTAGGCAGGGCAAAAAATGTTTCAATAGCACTATCGCTGTGAGGATTCAAGTTAATCTAGTTGCTTCCAACTATTTTTTCTGATAACTTAAATCTCATAAAAAAAAAATTTTTGGTATTGAAATGATAAGAAATTTATCATTTTTAAAAACTTTTGGCTCTATCCTCGATACGGAAGCACAGAATGTTTTTTATGAAACTTTATGGGAGTCATTTCAACTGGAAAAAAGCAACATTTTTTTGCGAAGTTCGCTAGTATGTAATAGTAAAGTTAGGGCGTAAATGAAAGGTATCACATTGTTATAATATATTGAAAATGTGTTCAGACAAAGATTGGTTTATTAATTGGTGCTGTAATGAAATTGGCGAATAGAGTAAGTGGATTTTATAGAGGAGCTATGTTCACTTGATAAGTCATGAAATTGTTGAAAGGGTTAATATCTTTCAATCTGATTGGCAATCATAATAATCATGTTAGTTCTTGGCAATGTGCGGATGTTTCGTGTATGATATGAAATCTTTTTTATATTGAAAATCTAAAAGTTTATCATCCATATCTTGTAAATACATATTACATTACAGTAGTTATCTAAAATGAAATTGCACATAATAAATATATTAATGTTAACTAATTTTTTATTAAAATTATTCCCTATTTATGCCGTATTTCTGTTATTCTGATAATTTTTACAGTTTTCTGAAGGAAAAGAAGTAGCAGGTATCGCCAAGTACACCGTACACAATATTAATAAAATGCAGTACTTTTTCGTACTCTTTGCACTAAAGTAATAGGTTCTGCAATTCTAAATTGAGAGAACCATCAATTAAATATGTCTCCACTTCGTCTGATCATTCAGTTTGGCATTTGGACCTTCCGAGCAAGTAAGTAACAGTATACCTAATGCACAAAAAATCACGAGGGGTAATTCTTGTTGCAAATAGTTTTTACCCCTTTAAACAAATGAATATGCAACAAGCTTCACTATGTCTACCCGATCTATGTGAGATATAAATTAAATTAAATAATATTGAATAATAAATTAAATTCACAGCTAAATAAAAAATGTTAAAGCAGCTTCTTTAACAAATAAAATTCAACTACTTTAATGATTAATGGACGATATTAATATATAAAATGATATTCAAATTGCGTTTTACGCAGCTACGATGTTTTTCATGTTGCTATAAAAATAATTTTTGAGAAATTAATGAAAAAGTTAAATGCGGATGTGCACGTGCAAATGCATTTATTGATGTTAGGTCGACGTTTATGAACCAGGTCGTGCACCAGGTTGTTAAAATGATAATCTACTGGAATTTTTCTTCAACTTAGGTTTAATCGATGTCACGAACAACTCCGATAGTACTGGCGATGACCTCGATGAACCAGGTCGTGCACCAGGTTGTTAAAATGATAATCTACTGAAATTTTTTTCAACTTAGGCTTAATCGATGTCACAAACAACTTCGATGGTACTGTCGATGACCTCGGTGAACCAGGTCGTGCACCAGGTTGCTAAAATGCTTCGTCTATTTCAAGCATCAGTATTATTAACTGGCGACTTTTCCAGACACTTTATAAAATATTTGAAAGAATCAGTCACTTGGATTTTAAAGTCAATTTTTTAAAAAATTCGATTTTTTTAATACGATATTTTTATATTTTAAACAAAGAACTTTCTTAATTGTTACTGGCTTACAGTTATGTTCAGGTATCGCTTATCTCTAGAAACGACAGCTTTCCTTTTGCCACGTCCCATGCCGTTACTTAAGTAATTAACAATAAATATAGTAAATATGATTATTGGGAATATTCAAAACCCAGGTTATTATAAACTTATTGTTCACATATAAAAAACCTTATTGTCAAATTATGTAATTGAAGGAAATATGGGAATGACGTACACTAATCTTCTCTCGGATCTGTAGCTAGCCTGCCACAAGCATGCAATCGGCGTTTGGAACCTTCGTTCCAACGCAATTACGGAAAACGCAAACGAAATAAAAAAGGATCTCGGCGCACTCCTTCATAAACGAGTCATCACCTTTTAAGTACAAAAAACCAAACATAAATATGGGAGGAAGACGGAAATGTCAAACTGCACTCACAGTAATCTTCAGGTCGAATCTTTCTAAGTGATCTCTGTGTACCTCTGCTGAGGTGTACCTCTGATTAGATCAATCACTGCGCTTTTCAAACCCGAAATATTTACCAGAGACATAGGAAAGAGTTTGAAGGGCTGTCAAACTGCACTCACAATAATCTCAATTTTTCAATCTTTCAATGTGACCTCGGCTCGACTTCCTGAGTGAGTCACCATGCTTCTAAACCTAAAACATCTATTAGGAACGCGGAAGAGAGCCGGAAATGCCACCGCACTACACTCGCAGTAATCTCCACCTTGAATCTCTCTAAAGCGATCTCGGTGCACCTCTAAGTAAATGAGTCACCGCGCCTTTAAAAACCTAAAATATTTACCAGAAACACAGGAAAGAGTTCGAAGGGCTGTCACACACCACTCACAATAATCTCCACTTTCGATCTTTCAAAGTGATCTTGGTTCGACTTCCTCAGGGAGTCACTATGCTTTTAAATGTGGGATAGAGACAAAGAGATTGTCGCACTCTATCCAACTAATGTAGCCAAATAGCTATAAAAACCCCAAGAAACAATGGGAAGCAGATCAGTTTTTCTGCAACCAAAGTGAATTTCAGTCCTCTTCAACATACGATACGTGCCAGTTCGCTCCAGTTTTCTTCAAACCTACGTGCAGTTCCGCTGAAAGAGCCGCGCAACCAGTTACTCTAAATAAATTCAATCTCCTTAGGGCCCACCCATCCCCCATTTACCATAACCTAAGTTTAGATAAAATCATAGCAATATATTTTAAACCTGAATTTACCCATATTGGTATCTCAAATGATAATGAAACCTATTTCACTTTTGACAAACATTATCTAAAAACATGCGTTCGAACAACTATGGGTATGATCTGTCCTACTACACCACCATTATTAAATACAAAAATCAACCCTATTTGTGAAGTTAATCTTCTAACAAGATCAACACCTTTCAGATGTCAATTTTTTATAAATTTGGCCAATTAACCATTGTTTTCCCCATTCGAAGCTCATAGCGGCTGGCTATATGCCACTCTTTTCCCCAAACAAATACAAATAATATGTCCTAACGAGATCAACAAAACAATAATAATCCATAATACAGTCATTTTGCAAACCCACCCAGAATGCTAACTATATTCTGGAAACTGCTCTTTGAAACAAAAGAAAGGACACAAATTTCCCATTTTTAATACCAACAAGCCTAATTACACTATCTCTGCTTATGAAATATCACCCTCATTATATCTCCCCATTACAAATCAAACCATAAGATACTTCAGTAACCAAAAGAATATTTCAATATATAATTTTGAAGCCCAGATAGCAATCTCCACAAAACTCACCCGCAAAAGAGGACGTTTTAGATCAAATTCAAAAGAATCACCCCCAAGATTATACTAAAATAATCTTGTTTTGTTCTTTAGTTACTGTAATAACAAACTTTATCTTTCTCATTTATATTTATATTCAAATCCAAAGGCATTCTGCGTTATTTTCAAGGATTGGCACATATAAACCATCAGAATCACTATTACTAAATTACACAAGAATAGAAACACCTCTAGAAACGCAAGCTGAAAAAAAGGAGGTAAATAATTAGAGAAATAAATAAAAAAATATATAGAAATATAAATAAAATATTTGGAAAATTTCGGCAAAATTTTTGGTCAAATTTTAATTTTTTTACAAGGAAATACATTTTGCGAGAGAATAAAAAACTCAAAAACAACATTTAAAAAATATTTTTTTTTATTAAAAATAAACACTCACTCAAATAATACACAATTCCCTCAACCACTACACACACACAAGCAAACATACAAGACCATACAAAACTATAAACTATATAAAAAACTATTATCTCAAACAAACTATCCTAAACTATATAAAAATACACAAAAAAACAGAAGTAGAACAAAGAATAAGAAATGCAAAAGAAACTTCAGGCGTGGGCACCTCCATAATCGTAAAACACAAAATTATTTATTTTAATTTTTCTCCTTTATTATTTTCAAATTCCCCCCTTTTTTCTTTTTAATTAAATTAAATTATATCCCAACTCACCCGAACTATTTTGTTCCTTTGAATCATCCAGCTTCGATTCAAGAACAAGAAGGGGCAGTCTCGGGGATATGGACTCTCGTACAGGTGTCTCCAAGGGCAAGTCGACCTCGCTCGAGCCTATTCTCTCCTAGCGCCACCCAATCATCCGGGAGAATTAGATCACATCCCAGGTACCTCTCCAGGAATGGAGTATACGCGGCTGGAGCAGACCCCTTTTCATTCCACCACAGACCGTAAGCTCCGACCTGAAAACATTACAATTCCGCATTAATGTTTAATAGATACTTCCTCCCTTTTAAATTTTTTTTGCCTCCTCTCTCTCTCTCTCTCTCTCTCTCTCCTTTTTCTCTTATTTCTAACCAAAAACATATTAAAAATATATAAACCTTACCCTAACGAGTTGATCATCAACAATCTGGAACTCCTGTCCATCTATAAAAAATCGATTCTGGGAAGGCCAGGATCTCAGGAATTGAGATTTGAAATCCGCCTTTTTCTTATAAGAAAGCCATTGCGGCAGATCAATCCAGTCAATGGGGATCTTAATAGTAATGTCCCCTACTGATATGAATGAGCAGTTCCCCACCGAATGGATATCACCAGGGAACGAGATTCTCTCAGGGTCCATCTGTAAATAGGAAAAAACCAACCACTAAAAAATGTTGAGGCTCATAAAACCATTAGCCCCAACGTTGCGTAAACAAAACAATTTTTTTTACTCTCAATCCTCTTAAAAAACGCAGAATAAATACGTGAATAGAAAGTGAGGGGACTAAAAATTGTCTTACACACTTACCCTTATCAACCAATTTGAGGAAAGAATATAGAAATTCCCACCTAGAAGAAGAGGCCGATCAAACTCATAAACTGCCAACTCCTCCAGAAGAACCTTCCTTATTGCATTCTTCTCCGGCAATCTAGTCCACCGGTCGGGCCCCTAAATTTTTCTCCTCCGATGACGAAGGGAAAATTTCCCCCGTTGATTTTCCTCATCGCCAGGCCGATATAAGTTGGCACGCCGAAGCAGATCAGCATTTTTCTTTAAACGAGTAGCCACCCGTCCAAAATCACCACGCACCCCTTCGGGTCCAAAAAAGGTCGATGGCACACTAGCAGAACTGGGCACTTCCTGGGGAGTGAGAAGCACAGAAACAGCCTCCAAAGTCCCGGAATTTTCTGTTTCAACCAACCTCGACGTATAAGTATGGTCGAGGCGGGCGGCTTTCCACACACCACCTTCCAGAGATTCCGAGGCCAAACGTTTTTTCCAATGCTTTAGCGAGAACCTGGAGCCAGAGGAGATTGAGGACCCCGGTAACGTTTTAAGGATCTCATTAAACTCCTTCATGTGTTCATCTAAAACTCCCATTTCCATGGGGCTCCCTGCAAAGGACGACGACATGGGCGGTTCATCCACGTCCATTGGAGACGCTGCAGCACAAGGAATAGGTGAACAAACTACCACCTGTTGTAAGTCTAGATCCATTAACGTCACGCACTCCGTCGCACTAACCCTGAAGAAATCAACATCTATCGCCAAAGCGCTAGAAACTAAACTCATCTCCTCGTCATTTAAAATTAATTCGCTTGGAGACAACTCCTCGATGTCACTAGTCACATCTAACATTGGGTCAGGCAACGAAGCCAAACAGTCACTCACGAAACTTATATCGGAAAGAGACATGGTTGATTGAGAAAAACTCCCGTAAATTCGACACGAAAAAGGAAGTAGAAACGGAGAGGTGAGCACAGTTGCAATTATGCAGGACTAATGCAAAGGGCCCTTAGATCTGCAAGCCTTATAAGCACTTGGAACCCAAAAACTGGACACACCTACTACCCCCAATAGAGATCAACATTACACGGTACCTACACATATTTCAAAGAAAGAGGCCCTACCCACCTTAACGTGTTTAAGGTTTTCCGCCAACTACTTTAAAAAAAAGATAAAATCGCAAGAAAAGTCATAAAACGCCAACTCCCAATCTCAGGAGAACCAGTAGAAACGGCAAAAGGAGACAGCCAGAGAATAGTTACTCTCTCTCTGCGTTCAAAGAATTTAATATCCTGAATTACTTACCTTATGATCCAAAATTTTTCCCATCAACATACTAAAAACCCTTTTTTTCACTCAAATAAGGAGAAACAATCACATATATAGTGACATATATAAAATATGTAGTCACGTATAAACTGTCACTCAAAGTGTATTGAATTATTTTTCTAAATTGGCTTAATCAGAAAAAGCTGTCAATCGACCCAAATGCTACTTTCCATAATCCAACTACAGAAAACAATTTCTAAACTATTTAAATTTTCCTTTTTATATTATTCATTTCATTTTCCGAATTCAAGTTTTAAAGTTTTCAATTGTTACTTTTGATTTCAATTTCTAATAAGTGTTTCATTTCCTTAAGTTCTATTTTTTTTTGCATTTAAAAAATAATTACCATCGTGAGCACATTCGGGGCCAATATAAAAAGTATGAAAAACAAAATACACCGGTATTTTGGAGAAATTCTCAACAACTTCCGATCCAGACAAATTTCTATTATTTATTTCTTTCTACGACTAAATTGTATTGTTTCGTATTGTACTGTATTGTATTGTATAACTATAATTGTATAACTCAGTTGGGAGCGTAAGTTCTTTTTTTTCTAAAATAAGTGGAAGCTACATCATTTTTTATTTTTAGAATGCGTATGTTTTCTTGCATCTTGAATGATTTTGATTCATTATTCAAAGAGTTTTTTCAGCTCTATCACAATAATTCAGAACAATATTTCGATGATTTTACGAACGAATTAATGCAGTTAGGAACATGAGTAAACTACGTAATTACATTATAATTTTCGCACACTATACAGCCTTTGTAATTTGAACATTAGACATTAAATCCTTGAGTGATTTTCAAGAGTATAAATTTATTTTGTATTTCATCATAAGCCTTGCGACAAGATTTTTGTTATTTTCGACAATCATCAGAACAATTGTACTATGTATTTTATATTCAATCGTAAACCTTACGAAAAGATTTTTTGTTATATTCGACAATCATCAAAACAATTATACTATGTATTTTATATTTAATCATAAATCTTGCGAAAATATTTCTCATCATATTCGACAGTATTTACTTTTACTGACTTAAACAAAAGAGAACTATAAATGGAAACCTTAATTTAGCCCATCATGTAGCTTAATTGCGATTTACTACATCTGCATATCGCAAAGGAGTTAAAATCGTTATATGTTATATTTCCATGGTTATATAATTCTTTTAGCAATTAAGCTTTCCATTCTCTATGAAATATTCACAAAAAGAAATAATTTACGTCTTAAATTCAATTTACGATTAAATTCCTTTGACAAAACCATAATTGGACCTTAGTAATTACATATAAGAAGCCTTATTGTCAAATTATGTAATTGAAGGAAATATGGGAATGACGTACACTAATCTGCTCTCGGATCTGTAGCTAGCCTGCCACAAGCATGTAATCGGCGCTTGGAACCTTCGTTCCAACTCAATTAGGAAAAACGCAAACGAAATAAAAAAAGGATCTCGGCGCACTCCTTCATAAACGAGTCACCACCTTTTAAGTACAAAGAACCAAACATAAATATGGGAGGAAGACGGAAATGTCAAACTGCACTTACAGTAATCTTCAGGTCGAATCTTTCTAAGTTATCTCTGTGTACCTCTGCTGAGGTGTACCTCTGATTAGATCAATCACTGTGCTTTTAAAATCCAAAATATTTACCAGAGACACAGTAAAGAGTTTGAAGAGCTGTCAAACTGCACTCACAATAATCTTCATTTTTCAATCTTTTAAAGTGACCTCGGCTCGACTTCCTGAGTGAGTCACCATGCTTCTAAACCTAAAACATCTCTTAGGAACGCGGAAGAGAACCGAAAATGTCACCACACTACACTCGCAGTAATCTCTATCCTCAATCTCTCTAAAGCGATCTCGGTGCGCCTCTACGTAAATAAGTCACCGCGTCTTTAAAAACCTAAAATATTTACCAGAAACACAGGAAACAGTTTTAAGGGCTGTCACACGCCACTCACAATAATCTCCACTTTCAATCTTTGAAAGTGATCTCGGTTCGACTTCCTCAGTGAGTCACTATGCTTTTTAATGTGGGATAGAGACAAAGGGATTGTCGCACTCTATCCAACTAATGTAGCCGATAGGTATAAAAACCCCAAGAAACAGTGGGAAGCAGATCAGTTTTTCTTCAACCAAAGTTCAGTTCAGTCCTCTTCAACATACGATACGAGCCAGTTAAGTCCTCTTCAACATACGATACATGCCAGTTCGCTCTAGTTTTCTTCAAACCCACGTGCAGTTCCCTGAAAGAGTCGCACAACCAGTTACGCTGCCCAAAGTTCCTGTCAGTCTCGATCTCAGTCAAAATTAGTGCTTCCCAAGCTACAATACTCGCAGTCCAGTTTTTTTAAAATTACCCTGCTATAAAACTATCTAGCTTTACCGAGAGAAGGGTCGCTAAGTGGTCCTCAATCAGTGAACAACTCTTATAAATCAGCTCTCGTTGCTTATCATCAGCAGAAACCAACTTATGAAGACATCTGCAGGCACAATCGAGACCTGGAATCACCAAGCTACTAAAAGAGACCTAAACCGTTGAAACCTGTTCGTCCGCTGTAAGTACGTCGAAAATAAAGAACAGTAAAAACCGATTGCCAACCTTTTCCTAAATCTGTGTTTCCATAATATCTTGTAAAACCACCGTTTGCATTTTTAATAAATTCTATTTTCACCACATATAACGTATTCTCATTGACCTTCTCATCCCCGTTTGAGATATCTAACAAGAACTTAAACAAAACGAGGTATTAGGAAATTAAAGGGTATGTTTTGTTATTTTTGACATAACACTTTTCGCTCTCATATGTTATCATCGAGATAAACAGTAGAAGCCAAGTTACTGGAAAGGTAAGGTGTCTCTAACGCAATGATTTTTTGCTTAAATCTCAGGTATAAGTCCTATAAGAGGCCGAGGGACTATCAAAAAATAGAAAGTTTTCAAAAGGAAGGGTTGTCAGCCTTAAAGAAAGGGATGCTGAATAAGTCAACACCATAGGTATAACACTGGGACGATTTTTCGACCATACATTCTTTCGCATTCGCACGCCCTGGTGGTAATTAGGGAAACTAAATATCAGACATGCAAGTCCCTGTTTTATAACATGCAATCTGCTAATATACATTCAACCGCGCCTGTGCAGATGAACTTAAAGTTGAACATGTGCATACGCACATGCGTATTAGCGCTAATTTACGCTTGGTATATTCTTGTGGGAGTTTCGGAACTACTGAGAATGTGTCGTCGGAAAATCGCCCGAGTGCCTTGCGTATTGTCAGAGCTATTTCATTCGTTGATCGGAAGGGTGCCCGGCGAATGTTTTTTCCGAGTGAACTGTTGTCCAGTTGGATAGATCCGGTATGGATTATTTGTTGATGATGTTAATGACTCTGAAGAGTGATGATTGCTTGTAAAATCAATTCGGTGGTTATTCCCTGGGGTTTTTTACCTAATAGGATGCTTTTCTTTTGGTTTTGCTGAAATACAAATGCGAGAGCCTATAAACACTATAAACACAATTGAGTTATTTCTTTCTTTCCTTGTTTGTGGCCTCTTGTCGTTCAGCAAATAGCCACTACCAAATTACTATAAACATAATAAAATTCGAGCGATTTCACATATTGCCCATATTACAAAATTTAAATAGAGTGTGACACGAACACAGATTATATACAGGTTTCAAAAAGTTCCAGGTAGCAGTAGATTTCACAGATGTATCCAGTCAGTAGTAGATGAGCCATATAAGTTAAAGATAAGACTGATAATACAAGTCATAAGTAAATATATAGATGAGGTTGAGGTTGTAGATCCCACGCTGACGGTCACTCCCACGACGGTAGAATACCGTATCATATCAGGATGAATAAAATAGGAGTGGCCTTCTACGTAGGGTCGCATCCGAATCCAAGCAAGTTACTAAAGTACAATTATAAGATAAAGTTCTCCTTCTTGAAAAACTTTCCCACCTCACTCACAGTTTCCGGGTCAGGGTTAAGTCAGGGTCAGTCGTTTTAATCTACCTGATCTGGAGACAAGAAAAAAGAGCGAGAGTTTAAAAAGCAAATAGTGTGAGTCTATCCTCCGAGAGGATGGGACAATCATAGATAACATGGGTCAGGCTTCCGAACAGATATGAGACAATCTGAGTCTCGTAAAAAGGTTGATGTACTTTCGGGCCAGATAGAAACCCCAATACCAAGGACTCCGAGTCTTGACTGAAACCAGTGAGAAATAATTTAGCCTTGTGCCTGAAGCATTGCTGAAAGGCCAGCACAGACACCACCAGAACTCAAAATCCCTTTGCAGAATCGCCCTTAAGTCAGGTAGCACGGTGGGTCTCGACTAAGCTCGACCCAAAGGGGCTTTCACCTCACGGTTTTCTTTTGATTACAGTTCTGTGATGTTTTACAACTATTTTGAATCCAAAAAGAAAAAAATCGCTTCGGCCGTTTTTGAAAAACTTATTTTTTGATTTTTTTAAAGAGGTTAATCAACATATTTTCATGAAAATAAGTTAAAAATGAAGTTGGATTGGCTAAAACCGTTTAGTTTAGCAAACAAAAGAAGGTTCTAGTTGCTGAATATCTTGCGAGAACTGAAACCGTTCCAGCTCTACAAATTTTGGAGTTATTGCCTGCGAAAGTCGTTTTTGAGTGAGTAATTTTTTTTTAATGAATGCTTTTTAATGAATTGCTTGAATAATTTTTTATAAATAATTGAAAATGACATAAAAAAATATGTGTATTTTATTTTTTCATTTTGCTATGGATGCAATAATTAGTTTGATGCTATCTGACTCCGATTTTGCTGGTTACTTGACATAATTACTTTCACTCTCCATCATGCAATTGTTTATGAACGTTTTATACTAACAAACTGAAGTCTGACTAAGAAATGTTATATATGTTGGTGCAGTCAGTTTTTAAAAATAATGAGTTTTAGTATAAATTGTTTAAATAATTTTTTTTAACAATTGCAAATGACAGAAGAAAAAATACGTATATTTTATTTTTCCATTATGCTATTAATGGAATAGTTATTTTGATTCTATCTGACTCGGATTTTGCTTGAGACTTGACATAGTCACTTTCACTCTCCATCAAGCAATTGTTTATGA
>JBAGKK010259427.1:0-20928 GCA_037177015.1 Euceroptres primus | reverse complement strand
TCATACACATATTTATATTCATAAACATTATATTCATGTGTCTCTTTGTTCATACATACAACAGGAATATTCTCTTTCTAGGTAAATAAACGAAGTGTAAAGTTATGATGGATTCAGACACCTACTAGGATTTTCGAATTTTCTAAAACAAATTTATTTTATTCGTTTATTTTTTTTTTAATTCACCTTCAGGCACTTTCAATTCTATTCGATAGCTTATTATTTATTAAACCAATATTGCACTATAATATTCAATGATAAATAATATTAAAATAATAATATTCAAATTTTCTTTATTTATTGCAATGTTTAATTTTACAAAATTTTAACTAAGATCTAAAGATCAAATAAAGACCAAAAGCGCCTGAAAATATTTTTCAGATGAGTTAATTTGTATTAAAAATATCTTGTACTCTTCTATACACTTTCATGACGCATATTTACTCAACTCAAAAAGTTTCTTTTTGTACGAACTAGAGCGCGTCGTTACTTTCGAGAAGTAAGAGAGAATCGCTTCACGCTTAGATATACAAATTCGAAATCATACAATCATGAATAATTTGAGCATTTAGTTTGTTCAGCTTGTAACGGTAGACAATGCATACTTAATATTTTTAAAAGATTAAAAGAGAATTTGTCGAGGTCAAGAATGATTGTTTAAGGTCGGAAATAATTATCTCAACGTCGTAGCGCAACAAGGGAAACAACTTTTTGGATTTAGATTACTCCAGAGTAATTCCACAATTAATAGTTTATTATCAGGAAGACATTTTATCCTTTTTTTAAAACTTATTTTACACATTATCTACCGATGACAGACCCTTAGAGCATGAACACAATGAACTTCCAATACTTTTCAATTCACTAACACTCGCTTTCTGCAATTTTTAGTGAATTTAAAAAATAAAAAATTGTTAAAGTTTCAGGCGTGCAGAAACAAAGTTTTTATCTCGTGCAACCTATTTTTATTATCTTTGAAACAAAAAATCTTATTGAATTAAATTTTTGTTAAATTTGAAAGCAGCGCACACTTTTTAGAAATAATTTAAAATCTACACGCTGCAACTGTGAAAGATAAATGAAATTTTACACCCATTTCTATTTCAATATTATTATTTTATTACCAACAGAGTAATATTTCCAGTATCTCGCGTTTTCATATTATATACTCAAAATTATATAAAAATACAAAAGAATGAAAAATTTCTTTTTTAACGTCTGGAAAAACAGACTTTTTTACAAGGACTTTACATGATTTTTTCTAAGTTTATGGAATTCACTCACCAATACTAACTAAGGAATTTAATTTTTTAACAACATGTTCATCTCGATTCTCTACGTTTGATAATATAGATCAAATTTGGTTGCACGAAAACTTTTTTACAAGATCTGATGAGGAAAACCAGCTGGTTTTCGAAAAGTTATCGATAATTTTCTAAATTCATGGAAGAAACTATTAGTCTGGAAGAAGTCGTATTTTAAGGTTTTTCCTTATTATTTTTAAACATATATAAAAATAAAAAAACACGTCTATACACGCCTGATCACTAAGTTTTCAAAACTTGATTAAAATTTTTTAAAATCATTTTATGCATTTCAAACTTTTTTTTAGAAAGCAGACGCTCGTTAATAAAAGTCAGTGTTTAATTATTATTTCTATAAATTATTTTATTTACAATTGAAATTAGTTTTTGATGTTACGAATAAAATTCTGCCGTCCAAAGTAAAAATATAGGTAAGTGACATTGTCGCTTAGGTCGACTTTTCCATTGCTAGGTTTAAGAGAATAACCCTAAACCATAAAGTCACTTACCTATCTTTTTACTTTGGACGGCAGTATTCCTGTCGAATAAACTGACACAGATGTTCTTAAAGGCTGCCATGCAATACGCACGTATTATAATGCAGGTGTTTGTGCAGATGCTTTTGGGGCCCCTTCGTGCAGCCCATTCTTCTTGTAAGGTTCCAAGTCAGGAATATCAGAGTTGTGGTCTGTATCAGCGATTTTCTTGACACTTGAGGAAATTATAGTATTAGGTAGGTAAAATATGGTGGTAAAATATTTTTGGAAAAATTTAAAAACTGTGAGAGATTCACAATTTGAATTTTTTTGACGAAGTTTTTTGAATATTGGATATCTCGGAAAGTTTGCAACCAATTATAATAAAATTTATAGGTTGTATGTAAAATTCAGTACTCTTTTTGTCTATAAAAGTTTAGATGAAAAAAATCAAAATTTCGAGTCAAGAAATGTCAGAAATTTTTTGATTTTCATTTTTCCTTTTGCGCTTTTATTTTTTGTTTAGGTTTTTCATGTGCATGGTGTAGTTTATAATTTTATATTTTATTGAATAAAAAAAAGACGTACCCTCTTCTGGTTGCCGAGTTATGTACTGTTAACCAGAATCGTTTGCGTTTCCATTCCTGCGCAACAGCCGGTAGGGTGTAGCTGTAGCGTAAATACAAATTTCAAAAAACGAAAATGCATAAGGTGTTAATTTTTTCTTTTCCTAAAAAAGAAAAGTGTGAAGTTTCATTAGGATCACAATTTTTTTTATGCTCCGCAAAGCCAAAGTAAGTGATAAACCTCCCAAAAACACAGTTTTTTCGATTTTCCACAAATGTCGGTCGTATCGAAAAATTATTAAGTGTATGTTGTTCAGGATAAACAAATACGTCTTTTATGATGAAGAAGCTTTTTGATCCAAGCAATCCTTCTCGGGAAAAATAACAGAAATGGGTAAAAAATGTGAAATATTTTATTTTCTTTGTTTTTAAAAAATGTACTCGCATTTTTAATCTTAATTATTAAGTATTTAACCCTTAGAGAATAGAAAATAACTTTTTCGATAGTCATTTTTGGATAAATTAATTATAAAATTTGCTAAAATTAATTCTGTTCTTCTTAACCCCGTTTCTCTAAAAAAAAAAAAACTTTAGGTGATGGAGCATTTCTGTTGACGGATGCTTAATCTGCATTCAAAAATCTATCAAAAAGACCTAGAATCAATCAGGGGCCAAGAAAAAATGTCATAAATGAACGGTTGGGTGCCAGAACAACATACTTGTATTTTCAGAAGTCACTTATTTTTTATTTGTTCTACATGAAGTTATGTACAAAATAAATGAAAAACAAGTGACTTCTGAAAATACAAGCAGGTTGTTCTTGCATTTCATTTTGAATTTTTGAAGAGGTTGATGTCAACGAAAATCTCTTAGTTTTTATTATTGCAAATAATTTATAAATAATTATATGATATATTATTATTTATTTATATAATTATACATATATGTTAGTAATCATATTATTCTTATTATATAGTTTCAGGTGAGGTCGAGATGTTGTAATGGCTGGAAGATCGCGGCGTTCAAGTTCCGAGCTCGACCCGGATCAATCATCCCCGACGCCTAGAAAAAAATTCAGAAAATCGGAGGTAAGCGAAAATGAGGGAGTGACTCTCGAGGAAAGCTTAGAGACGTCCGAGAAATTATCTCCATCGGATGAATCCGAATACTCTTCTGCCGAAGGATCGTTTGCTTTATTCCTTACCGAGGAGGTATCATCATCCATACCGGCTCAAGGCAAAGTTGACATTGGAAAAGAAACTGCCGATAAATCAATTGGATCCAACCAAGAACCTACGAAATCCACAGATGACGGAAAGCTCGCCGGCACCACTGAGAAACCAGTTTTAAGTGAAGAAACTCGGGATACCAAACCTTCTTCGGTAGCAGGTACTTCCAAGGAGAAACAGGAATCGACGCTGGAGTTTAGAGATAGCGGTATCGGGTCGTCTTCTCAGAGTCACAGTAGCGAAATGGGAAGACCAATTGGAGAACAAGAACAAACGTCTTTAATGGGCGAGCATGCTTTTTATCAAGAATTGTCCTTAATTGGAAATGGAGCTTATGGTACCGTCTATAAAGCCAAAGATTTAACCAGCGGCCAAGTCGTGGCTCTTAAGAAAGTCAGGGTACCACTTACGGAAGACGGTCTACCAACTTCCACTCTTAGGGAGATTTCCACCCTGAAACAGCTGGAACGTTTCGAACATCCACACATAGTAAGATTTTAGTCCAATAAACACTACAATAAAACTTTAGTAATTCGAATCGATAAGGGGTGTGGAAAAGAATTCGAATTATGGAAAATTCGAATTATGGAAAATTCAAATTATTCAATAATTTAGTTGCTAATGAAAACGTTATACATTTGTAGTATTGTTATTAAAAAAGTAATTTATGAAGTATGCATAATTTGTATACCTCTTTCTGTTCAACATTAATTTTTTTTTATATTCTCTCCTATCAGTAACAAAGTTTTGGAGTTTTCGAAAACATATTTTTATTTCGCATTTTTTAGAAAGAAGAATATTATTTTCTTTTCATTGCAAAATTATTACATTAAAACAGTCTTTCAAGTACAATTTAACATTTTTTAATTAATCAACTTTGCACAAGACCAGACCTACACTGAAAGAAGTTTGGGTAAGCAGCGGTCTCTGCACCAAACACATGTACTGCTGCGCGCCTTCATTTTGGCTGCGCTGAGCTCCCTTTTTGGGCCGACTTTGGGGCCAAAAGTGGTGGTAAGCATCACTCCCTGAGTTTGGTTAACCGCGCACCTCAGTTTTGATGGGATCGCATTGCCTTGACCTTGTGGTAGACTTCGTCGTGTCGTTTAGTCCGTTTTATGCAGGTTTTCACGAGAAAGTGTTTGTTTTATTGTATTGTACTAATGGAAGAATTCTTAGAGAAATATAATTTTGTTCACCTATGTGCTCTTTTTATGTGTAAGTACATATTTGATTATAACGTGTAATACTGCTCGAGTTTATGTATAACAAACACATGATCTGTACACAAATAAATAATATTTAATAGTCGATGCCAAACAGTTGATAAATTGCCTTATGAATTTCTTGAAAAAGGTAAACAAGAAACTACTCACAATTCACTTGAACTATTTTTTAAAAATGTAAACATAAAAAGGCTCGACCCATTACATGAACATAACCTCAAATTAAAGAATGGGTTTTAAAAGTAGGAAAAATATTAGAACTAAGTTAAATTCCAATGTATTTTGGAAGAGACGGAAATACATGTGTTAGAAAAAAATTAGTTCGGGCCAAAATTACTTATCTAACGAACAGTTATTTGACATTGTATGTTTTTCTTAAACCTTAGTTTATCAATTGTAATTTTTATCAAATCTGTAAATGCACAATAGCTTATTTAATTCATTGGAACATTCTTTAGAATTTTACTTGTTGAGTGTAAAAAAAATTTTTTTAGAAAGTATAGGCTGATAAAAAATATTTGTTTAATGAAAAGCCAAACAACTCTATTTATTTGACAAATAATTTCGACTAAAACCAATTTTTTCTAAGAAATCGTTTGCTGCCTCTACTAGTAAAATTAATTTTGCTTCAGATTTTCCTGCTTATGTGAACCATTCGTTAGTTTGAGGTTATGTCAATTGGTCGAGCCTCCCCAAAATACAAAAAAACTTTGAAAAATGAAACATTTTTTAACTGGAGACAAATTCAAAATAAAAAATTTTCAATATGTAAAGAAGAAATTGATACTTCGTAAAACTTAGAATTTTAAAGATGCTACATTAGAAATTTGGAGCTAAAGTCCATCAACTCTTTGGTTATGACCATCATAATAAAAAATAAATGCACTTATTATCTTAAGATAACCGTAATTGCTTTTTCATATTATAGCATTAATATGTTTCACTTTCCTCAAATGTAGCAAATGGTGCGAACAATGCTGAGTTTTTCTTAATGAATGATAAACAAATCTTATCAATGTTAAAAAATACTCCAGACCTTATAATTTTATTTCTAAGTTTAGTTATCACAAAGGTCTTCTTTGTAATGAAATTGAAGATGTTGTTGTGCAAGAAATGGAAAGAAATTTTGACGATGACGTTCAGAATAATTTTGATCTTGAGATGCGTAATGTAAATGTTATGCAAAATGAAAATGAAGAAGCAAATGTAACAGGTAATAAAGTTATTCTATCATATCTGATATCCTAAATGGTTACATTTAAATATATATACTTTATTTTGAGTGTGTGTGTGACGTGCACCGAGGAAAGGGGACTAACTCGAAAAGCTAGGATTTTACAAGACGAGCGATCGAAAGCAATAATAACACTTGGAAAAATTTTTTTGATCGTTCCATCAAAAAGACTTGAGTAAAGTGCAGTTCTATTGGATGGTAGTTTATGGGGAAAAAAGTTTGTCGTTGGGACACATATTTACCAATAGGGAGGGGGTGTAATTTTTGAGTTCTGTACGGATACCATCTATTTCGATGATTTATGTTAATATCAATAAAATCAATTTTTTTACTTCTATAATTTCGATACGGTTTTTCATGCCCATTCCATTGATCGTACACATTTTTTGGGAAAATAAGTATTTGACCTTCAAAAATCAAAAATCAATTTTACTTTTTTCGAATTTAGGGTATTTTTTGTATTTTCTTTTTATCTAGAAAGAAAGCTTAGATTGTTGCCTTTACTCACCTATAGGTTTAAAAATGGACATATTGTTATTTATTTTTGAAAATAAGCGTTATGTAAGTTTTTTTCGGTTATAATTTTTTTCAATGATTTATGACTCATTTAAAATCAATAAAAAGAAATGTTCTCACTACAGCTTCGGTAGGGTTTTTCATGCCCTTTCTACTAATTATAAGCATTTTTTGAAAAAATAAATGTTTGTCCTCCAAAAATAACGGTCAAGGCATTTGTTGAAGACATAATTGTTTTAACCTTCATTTTTGAAGGTCAAACATTTATTTTTTCGTAAAATTCTTATGATCAGAAGAAAGGGCATGAAAAACCCTACCGAAGTTGTGGTGAGAACATTTCTTTTTGTTGATTTTAAATGAGTTATAAATAAATCATTGGAAAAAATGATAACCGAAAAAAACGTACATAACGCTTATTTTCAAAAATAAATAACAATATGTCCATTTTTAAACCTATAGATGTTCAAAGGCAACAACCTAAGCTTTTTTTCTAGATAAAAAGAAAAGAAAACAATAGCCTAAATTTTAAAAAAAGTTAAATTTATTTTTGATTTTGATTTTTAAAGGTCAAATACTTATGTTCCCAAAAAATGTGTACGGATAATGGAAAGGGCGTGAAAAACCCCATCGAAATTGTAGAAATAAAAAATTGATTTCATTGATATTAACAGAGGTATAAATCATCGAAATAAATGATACCCGTACAGAACTTAAAAATTTCACCCCCTCCCTATCGGTACATATGTGTCCCAGCAACAAACTTTTTTTCCCATAAACTACCATCCAATAGGACTGCACTTTACCCAAGTTTAAGTCCGATCGAGCCTGATTGATTTTTGGGTTGGGGCAGTTGAGAAATAATGCCCCATTTTTACTTCAAACTTTGAAAATTACTTCTTTCAGTTATAGCGTTTGTTAACCTCTCTTTTTTGTTAATATTGTTTGTGAATCTTTTGTATATGTCTATGAGTTGCCTGTTCTTAATGCTCTTTTTCTCTATAGTACGTGTATTAATAACATTTTCAGAATTATTCCGGTACAAAGAAAACAAACTTTTTCATTTTCTAAATGACAGTTTACAAGGGCGAATTATTTTAGGAAAGTATAAAGCGATGAAGGAACTTGATTGCAATAGATTAAAAGAAATGATAATTTTTGATAGAATACAACGTAGTTTGATATACAAGTA
Source organism: Euceroptres primus (assembly GCA_037177015.1). NCBI lineage: Eukaryota > Metazoa > Arthropoda > Insecta > Hymenoptera > Figitidae > Euceroptres > Euceroptres primus. The sequence goes on along the minus strand of JBAGKK010259427.1, from coordinate 13,188 downwards.
AGTTTGGTTTTTATAGACTTCATCATTGTAATTGCAAAAAAATCTCAAAACTTCCTATGCCACGTTATAGTCGTACTGCTTTTCGAATACATTTTACCTTCAATGCAATTAATCTTTCAGCACCGAAAAGTTGCGCTGACAATATTGATTTTAAAGCTTTCTGTATGAAATTGTCAAATTCACAAAATTCCAAGAACAATATGTGCGAGAAGCCTTATAAATATGGAGACAAATAAATACTGTAGTTAAATGTCTACATTATATTCAACTTTCATTATCTATTTTTCTCTGTGCAACTTTGAAACTATGAATCTTCAGATACAAAATTTAAATTAAAAAAAAATTTATATATTGAAATGACGTTACTTCAAAAAGAAATTGAAATATAAAGTGTAATTTTTTAATATTGTTTAAAAATGATTCTTCTATGGTATTAATTTTATAAGATTCAGTGATAAAAAAAGATAGAAATAATTTATCTCCTTCGCACTACTTTTTTTAATTTTAGCATGTGTCCGTATCTGCATGCTATGGTAAAAGAAATTTTGGTTTATTTTCTAATTTTTATTACTTTTTTTATGAATGTATATGTATTAGATATATTTTTAACAAAAGATGTATGTGGAATTATTTTATTTATGTTGGATAAAATATTTGTTTGGATTGGTGCAAAGTGTATTTCCAAATGTTTAAGAGTTCTTTTTGAGCTTCCTTAAAAATTTCATTTACTTCTCTTTGGGTATTAATTCGAGACATATATCATTTTAAAAGCTCAACTTTTTGAGTATTGCACTTATCGTAACAATCACATGTATATATGTGTAGGAAGAGCATAAAAGTGCAATTTTACTAAGATTTAGCGGAAAATTAATAACTTGCAGTCAAATCCTATCGATTTATCTATGAGAATAGTAATGATTATTATTAACTCAACTGATAAGCGAAACTAAATAAATTTGAAAACATTTGAATTCCTTTTTCATTTTTTTTTTTGTATTTTTATACTTGTAGAATGAACCAAAATGAATGCCTTGATCTCCGAGATCAAATTGCGGAGTTATTTCTGACGGAAGATAAAGAGATCTTCTATGTGCCTTACTTTAAAGGTTCTGATAAGAAAAAAAATTCTTGTCAATAATGATTTTAAAAAAAGAGATACTTCAAAGATATCTGAAGTGCTTTCCTTGTTTGACTTCAACGGTTGAAATCACAATAGTAAGCGAAATTTTTGTGATGCAATTTAATTTCCTAGAAGAAAAACATAACAATAAGGAACTTTGTTCCAAAAATGAACGGTTTTAAGTTTTGATGGTTTTAATATAATTATCACAGTAATTCTTGGAGACAAAGTTTTTTTTTCTATACACGCCCTTATTCCAAAAGTGTTAATGATGAAAAATCCATAATGTCTACGCAACACACGTTATATATTTAATTTACTTGTTACTTAACAGCTAGAATTTGTCTTCACGAAAATTATTCAAGAGCTCGGGGCACAGGAAAAAGGCCCCAAAATGATGGTTTATTATTTCACTCATCGCTGTTCTATAACAAATGGCCTGAATCAGTTTCCAAAATAATTCACCTTTGCAAAAAGTCGAAGGTGAAAGAAATCAAAGATTTCTTGAAAATAATAATTTAATAATTGAAGATATTTACCGTTTACTAGAAAATATATTCTACACGATAGTATAAAAAAGAGGATTAGGTGACTCTACGAGTTACAAAGCATCAAATCATTAATAAAAAAAATTTCGCTTTTTTATTATTACTCTGCGTATGTGTACAGCTAATAATGATTTTCACAATGATTTTTATTATTTTAATATTTTTTTAAGTGAAAAATATTTTAGATATTACCTTAAATTCAGATTTTTATAAATATAATTTTTAACTTAAGAAAAATTCAGAATCTTCTAGTCACTTAATTTGAAAGCTAATTTCCTTTGTTGAAACATGAAATAACATAATAATTTAATCCGCATATGTTTATGATAGTTTTCTTTATTATTTTCGTAACGTGTACGAGTATTATAACTATCACATATTTAATTATTTTTTAGGAAGTCACAACAGCTTTCTAGCACTGTTGCTACAACCCCTTGTGATAACGATTCCTAAGACTTTAAAAATTAAAAACTCTGCCCCCGTTCATCTTTTCAAACCGGAGATTGCTAAGTCTTTTGTGCTAATTGTTGAAGTAAGAAATTTTTTTTGCAATCTGGAATACAGTAAAGTATTTGTGACATGTGTATATTCAATATTTTATTGTTTGCATTTTTTAGGAACTCGCCAATTTACAAAAGGAGCAGGATGATTTCGAGAAGTGGTTGAAATCTGACGGTGAACCTGTTCTACCGTACATCATTTTCTGTGGTAAAATCAACAGAATTTAGCAAGCGTACGTTGTATTATCTAAAGAAACTTTCACTTATGCAGACCCTCAAAAACTGTTGAAGCAATATAAATTTATATAAATTTATTACCTTATTCATAAATTCGTAGTTTTCTATTAACTATTAGTAGAAATGCTTGCTAAAGTAATAGATAAACAAGTTCTCATTTAGAGACTAATTAATAGAAACATTTTATCACGTCGTAAGCAGGAACCAACTTATTCAATTATTTTTTTGTTAACATTGTGGAAAAAACTGTACAAGATTGTAAGTTCTTAACTACATTTTAATGGAAAACTCTATTGTCTCACATATAAAAATAAACTTTTTTGTGATTTTTTAAGACATATACGTATTCATTTTCAGAAAGGTTTTTATTTAAAAGTACTTAGAGAATGAACAAGAAAAGTTGGATTCAAGCTCGTACAGTAATAAACATTGTAAACATGAATTACGATCAAAATGATTGTTACAATGTTTATATGACTACACACGAGCTCAACTCCAATTTTTTCTCGTTTATTCTTATATTATATACATTATTTATTTTTACCATCGATTGTAAATATTTATATTAATATTGTATGCTATTTAAACTCATTGAATATCTTGTCCAAACATTAGCGGCACAACTTAAGTTTTTTCTTTTTCTATAGTGCGGCAGCGTTCCCAAACGCCGAGAATGCGTCTCTCTGCCAGTTTGGGGCTCAAAATCAAAAGGCGAAATCCGGACGTTAGGTTTACATTAGGTATAGAGAGAAACTTGCGATAAAGGTATGTTTGCGATATTGTTGAAAGTGCTTCTTGCCCAGTGATTTTTCAGTGTACCCAGCGAGGAGAGGGATCCTCACAGTTTAGGGGCCCTATTCAGGACCCTAGATCTCGCATGCGAGAAGGTTGTTGGTTGTCGCCATTCGTTCCAGTGCAACTCCGTGCTTTTCCTTCAGCCACCCTAGTTAAAAGACAACGTGGAGTAGCATTGGTAGGGATGGCGAAACAACTGTTTTCGGAAGGCGCTCTCCTTCTTGGGAAGGCCTGATTTAAATTATATATTATTATATTATTTTAATCCCAGTGGCAAGTGGTGTATAATAATGTCCTGGAAGTTCGGACCGCATACTGTGTAAATGATTTTATGAAAAATCAAAAATGACGGCCGTAATTTTTGAAAAACTTTTTTTTGCTAGAACCACAATTAATAACTAGTTAAAAATAAAGATACCTTTAAGTGCTCGTAAACTTTTGCAGCAAACTCCTCCTAGAATGAAATTTTTTTACAAAGAAAATTGTGAGAGTTCAGAAAGCGATATACAAACACTTACAAAAAACAAAAAAGATCGAGAGCGATATTATCGATTTTGGTTTGGGAAGTTGGTCGTACAAGATTTTACAACATGGAAAAAAGATTACATTTCTTAAGCACAATTAAGCACAAGTTTGGTTTTTTCGAAATTCAAAATTTTTTTTAATTTTGGCTTTCTTTTGAAAACAGATTTTTTTAATTTTACTTCGCTGTACAAATTTACGGGCAGTTAAAGGTATCTAATAAAACCTTCACTTTTGCTGTGATAATAAATTATGGTTTTCAAAGATTACAGCCGTAATTTTTTATTTTTCGTAGAATCGTTTGCGGAATTTTTTGTAATTTTAAGTTTGCAGACTAAATTCTGTGTTCAGCTAAGAAGAAACTTAATTCTAGTTCCTATAAAACCAAAGCTAGAACCTCTCAAACTAGGCTGTTTTTTATGGAATTCTAAATTACAAAGCAAATTGTGTTAATTGTTTTTCATGAATATAACATCACGATTAGTGCCTTATTGGATAGTGTCATAAGCAAACTGTTATTTACTGTTTAAAATGCCGAACAAATCAGAAACTTATGTTGCAAATCGAAAAAAGGTTTACTTCTTCTGTTTTGGTAAAACTAAAAATATGTATATTGAGTTACATAGGAAAAAAAAGAAATTATTGCCTGAATGATTTTTTCAAACTTTTGCTTCTGATAATTTGCGTTTTCAATCATGCGAGTGAAGGAATACTGTGAAAAGTGTTTAAATTCTATAAAATGTATTTAGCGATGTATTAGATAAGAAAAGTTTTTTTTGTACTTGAAAGGAGACTTTAAATAGATACATTTATTTAGCCATTTAACTCATGTAATACATAATAAAAAAAAGTTTATAACGAGAAAACTTTATGTTTAAATAGAATTCTACATATAATATAAAAAACTGCCTACTTTGAGAGACTCTAATTTTAGGGATATAGCACTTAAAATAATTTAATCTCAATTTCCCAGATATCAAACTTGATTATGTGTTCTAAATTTTTTTTAAATCGGGGTAACTACGTTTTTACACGCTTTTATTTTTACTTCGCTCTGTCTGTTACATTCAAATCTTGCGACTGATTGCTAACCTACTTCCCGATGTTCAATCGACTTGAAACTTTGCATACTTGGGTATTCTTAATGACAATACAATATTATATCACATTGGCGGATATCTCTTTGGCGGATTTGCAGAAATAAAAGCTTGTACCGCTCATAAATATAAATCTTCACAACGTCATGTTAAGGAAGTGTGAAACGTTATGATGTCACGAATTACCGACGGGATATAAAAAATATTCGGCGGTTCCATTTTTAAGCAAACAAAGATATCACGTTGAAACTTAAGAAAATGATAGAAAATATGAATGGGCACATTTGTTATGTGTCATTTTTTCAAAACGTTTTCAAAATTGTGAAAAAATTACACAACAGATGTGCCCCGTCATATTTTCTATGATTCTCTGAAGTTTCAACGCGATATCTTTGTTGGTGTAAAAATAGGACCGCCGAATATTTTTTATACTCCGTAGGTGATTCGTGACATCATAACGTATGACACACCCTTGACAGCTGAGAAAAACGAGATCATACAGGACTTCGTACGGAAATCTTTTGCCTGTTATAAAAACGTCGACTGCATTCAGATGCTATTAAAGTCTAAAAATACTTCTTGCTACTTGTTGGAATCAAGTGTTCAATTGGCTATCTCAAACAATTTTGATGAAAATGATTCTCCTGTTACGAAAAACCCTCAGAAGTTTTTTACGAAACAATTCACCATTTGCTCCTGAATTTGAGCGAAAATTTTCTAGGCTTATACAGTCAGGCTTGATAATAAAGTAGAATCGAGAATTTATGCTACATATGGAGAGAAAGTCAAGAGTAAAAATCATGGAAGATGAAACTGTTGAAGATTCGCCTGCTCTTAATCCTTATTGTTGAAGACAGAATCTCAATCGTTGTATTTTTTGGGGACCTGCTGATAAAATACATCGAGAAACCTATTCATTGCAAGATTTCTTTGTGTTAATGGTTTAGGGCTGATTGACAATTGAGTTGATAAATTTGTCTTCTCTTCCTCATTGCGAACTCAGTATTGGGTAGTAACTCGTTACAAGTTTCTAAGTTACTGAAAAAGATAACTTGCAAAAGATACTTGTGTGTAGGAACTTAGGTACTTTTAAAAGAAAGTAACTGTCACGTAACTAAGTTACTATTTTTACAGTAACTTGTAAATTTAATTTTAGTTACTTTTGAGTTACTTTGTATTTTTTGTATAATTTATTGAGTAATCAATTTAATTATTATAAACGAATTTAGTGAACAATTTATCAAAAATCGTAATGTGCGGTTTTTTTTGTTGATAAAACTGTTTTAAATTATTGCGGGAGTGATTTTTATTGAAAAAACTTTTAAGAAATTAACAATAACTATTGTTATATTATAAACAATTTTTTGGACAATGTATTTAAATTTGTGGTTTTTTCAGATTCGGATTTGCCTTAATCTCTACCACTACCGGTCAGAATTGTGGGACCACTTACAAAAATCGTAATAAAAACATGCTTGTCTTTCTTGGTGGATATCTCATCAAGAAATAAAGGTATAGAGATTTCTAAACAAAACAACGGAAAGCTATTAAATTTCGCGTCTAATAAGCCCTATTTGATGTATTTTTAATAAATAGAGGCCGAGATAGCGTGTAAGAAAGACCGACGTCATTTCCGTTTTTGGCAAATTTTTATTTTTTAACTTCAACTCGATACATTTTTTGGGGAAGTGATTGGAAAAATTTGAAACTTCGCTGAATTAAAGTCTGAAATCTCAGCTTTAAAATGAGACTAAGAACAATGAAAATCTTTACTGGTTTCCGAGTTAGGACTTAATTTGTTGCGCCATGCGCAAGACAAAAATCGCTCACAATCAGTCGAGCGGCGGATCGATCTTCTATCCTTTGTTTTCGCATATGGAATAGTGACAGAAGACTGCGGACGGCTGTGGACTGAGCGATTTTTGTCTTGCGCTCAATAAATTAAGTCCTAACTAGGAAACCAATAAAGATTTTTCATGGCCCTTAGTTTCATTTTAAAGCCTAGATTTCAGACTTTATTATAGCGAAGTTTCAAATTTTTCCAATCACTTCCCCAAAAAATGTAACAAGTTGAAGTTAAAGAATTAAAATTTGTCAAAAACGGAAATTACGTCGGTCTTTCTCACACGCTACCTTGGCCTCTATTTATCGAAAATAGGTCAAATGTGGCTTATTAGGCGCGGGATTTAATAAGTTTTTCGATGCTTCTCTATAAATCTCTATACCTTTATTTTTTGATGAGATATTCACCAAGAAAGACAGGCATTTTTTTAATACGATTTTTGTAAGTGATCACACAATTCTGACCGGTAGTGTACATTGCTACAAATATTCTTGAAAATGATGCGGTCAATTATATTTGTTAAAGTACAACAATTATAATTTTTATAAACAAATGGGAAATGTTGGCATTTTAGCATAAAAAAATTGTTTTTTATTATGCAACTGCTTTATAATACGTTGGGAGTGACAGTCATAAAAGTTATTTAAGTTAGTCAAAATATCCCATTTGTTTATCGAATTTGTTTACACAAATTATAATTAATCGATTTTAACAAATATAATGACATATTTTAATACAATGTTTAATAATATCTGTAGCAATTAAAGTAGTTACGGAAAATTGAAATCTGAAAAAACGCAAATTTCACTAACTATTTTGCTCTTTTTTTGGGCTGGGGACAAAATTTATACTATTCTGCCTAATTCCTAACAAGAATAGTTTCTCTAATGGTTATTTTTCGCAATTTCGGGGCGGGTCATCCGAACCGCCCTGGCCATCACGCCCCACGTTCCCCTATTACCCGAAAAATTGTTTATAACAGTGGTTATTGTTAATTTCGTAAAGGTTTTGTGGCTAGAAATCACTCCCACAATAATTTAAAACAGTTTTAGTAACAAAAAATGTTATTATACATTATGATATTTAGCAAAGTGCTTAACTAATTTGTTTATAACAGTGAAATGGATTGCTAACAATATATTTGCAATCTTTTGGTTCTTCTGAGTTGATCTCGGGCGATTTATAATATGCAACTGCGGCATTTTTGTAAAAAAATTATTTTCTGAAAAACGTCACTTTTTTCATATTTTATTTATAAATGCAATGCATAAGCAAAAGGAAATTTAAAAAACCATGAGGAAAACCATAAAAAACCATGTTTTCTTCGAAATTTATTGTTTTTTAATCTTATAAAAGAAAAACTTGAATTGGACAAAAATTGTAAGCTGTAAACTTTTTTGAACGAAAAAAGGACGTTTGGTCCCACTGTGTGGTATTCAACAACTGCTCTTAAAAATGAATAAAAGATACTATTAAGGAGAGATGTTTTTAAATTTTTTTCAAATTTTTTTCAAATTAATATAACTCGAATCCCGGTTTAAGATATTCCTCAAATTTCGTTCGGTGGCTTTCAGTTGATGCGCGGGTCCGAGGGTAGAGAGGGAAGCACGGTCGACGAGTAGTAGTCAAGCAGTACCGCAGCAACACAGCAGAGCGAGCAGTATCAATTCGCCTTTTGCATTTGTTTTTAGAAACACGTTGAAATTTTTTTCACTTATTTTTCAACGTCATTTAAGAATGTTCATCCCTTATGGTAAAAAATTTACATGCGTACATAATTCAGTTATATAATTCATATTATTCCTACATAATTCATATTATTCCGACTGAAAGTGGTTTGTATGGCCCTGACTCTTTGTGTTCAGAGACGCTCAAGGACTATCCCGGTTTAGGACAGACAATGCCCAAAACCCATCTTAAACTGGGATTCGAGTGTATTGCTGTTCACTTGCCAAAACATATCGCGTACCGAAGGGTTAACCACTAGTAATTTTGACGCACACCAGAATTCAAGAATTCAAAGTGAATTAAAAAAGTACAAAATGAATTCAAAAGAATTCAAAGAATACGATGAATTCAAAAGAATTCAAGGTGAGTTCAAAAGAATGCGTGAATTCAAAAGAATTCAGGAACAAGTGTACACCTGAATTCAGTAGTGGTTAACCCCTCGTCGCGTATTTTTTATTTTAACTAATGTCCATCTGTTAAAAAAATTTTTAAACTGGAGGGGCGGAATTTAAAGTAACTTTAAAAGGAACCTAAGTTACTTCCTCTAGTAACTGTAATAAGTTACTTTCTTAAAAAAGGAACTGTAACTAGTTACTTTCAAAGAAGTAACTTACCCAAAACTGGTTTGTATATGTGAAATTAAAATAAATTACAAAAAAAATTTTGTTCTTATTTTTTTTGTAATTGACTGGAAATGTAAGTTTTATTTTAATAAGTTTCGAGATAACTTGAATGAGGAATTTCAGTCCTTCTATTTGGAGAGCTGCTGATTAGGTCCACCGAAAGTAATTCATTGCAAGATTTCGTTTTGTTAAGAATTTAGTGTATTTGTCTCAAAGCAACCCATTTCGATTTGTCAAAAATTAAACTAATTTTTCCTGTTTGTTTTTTTTTTCAAATTGAAAGACAATTTTAAGGATAAAATGTTTCAAATTTTACTACCTATTCTAAATTCAAGTGTTTAGAACTGATGATAATGTTTAATTTCGAGTTCAAGGCTAGTAATTTAAAAATTTGTGCTCCTTAGAAACTAATCAAAACGCATTTTCAACAAACAAAAAAAAATATTTTTGACTTTTGTTAAACGCAGTTAGGGTTTTTGACGAATCATTTTTTTTAACAAAAACTGTACATTTATTAAGAAAAACACGGAAATAATCAAAATCAAATCTCTCGAATTACTGGATGTGAAGTTCCATTGAGCTTCTTTTTTTGTAAATTCTTCGTTCTGAAATTAAATTCAAAGAAGCCATAAATTGAGATTCCAGATTTTCAGGTATTGGTCGTAATTGTACAATGAACTGTGATACATTCATCACATCTTCACAGAATTTGGTTCATAAATGTTTCAAACGTCCCTGAGAGCAAGACAGGAGATGGTAACGATTTTATAGGTCAATTTCAAAGATAACATGAACATTCCTCGATATAACGGAAGGAATCATTTTATAAATTTTTTTCATAAGACTTTTTTACTTATTGTTTTATGCTTAATAACATAATTTTTATATAATGTTACTTTTGAATATTGAAAACAAAATAATCAGGTCAATTATTATTTTGTTTAACTCTATCGTCCTTTGTATGTTTCGTGTTCTTTTCTTGACTAAATTTTCACTTTTTTGATACCCTCCTTTATTATATTATATACGGATAATAATCTAAGCGCTTTCCCGAATTCTACCTCATATCCAAGATATTTAGTCGATTTGGAGATACTGAGCTCTTTGTCATAAAAAATGGATTCTTAACCGTCACCTCATATTTCCTAGTAATGAAGACATTCACTTGCGAGCTCAGGATTTACAACTAGTCCTTTTTAGACTGCATCTTCACAAAATCCCTAGAGCCGTTTGGGAATCGTCCTACAACGCGGTCATATATATTAGACACAAATCTGAGCTCCTTAATGCGATGATCAATCCAAGTACATGTTTTCTTACCTCCTCGCAAATCATATGATTGTTGGAGAAGATCCGCTCTATAACACAAATATCCAAGAAAGATACAAAGAAAGTATACAAATACATGACTTCCACTAAACCATAATTTCCTTCATTTTTCCTTACATTCCTCTTTATAGGAATTCCATACTGTTTTCTTGGGATTTCTAATCTTTAAAACCGACGTCCTTTCCAAGATCAACCGAAAAAACGATGTGCCTGAACCGACAAAACATCTTTGTCGGACACCTTCCAACCTCCGTTATATCGATCAACTCATTGGAACACTGAATAAGGTCAAGAACTTCCTCCCTTTTAAGAGTTTTAAAAGGTAGGAGTTTGCCCCAATTCTCATAGATTTATAAGAAGTTAAATCCTGCTTGCTTCGTTAGAATTTAGAGCACTACCATGATAAGATAAAAGGGTTGTTAACTCTTATGACTAAATCAACCTGAGAGACAATGCGAATTAACCTTTTTCCTTATTAGTACGGCAGATTTAAGAGTTCACCACGAATGCACATTTTAAGAAGACAAATAATGGATACTGAAAACAGAAATAAAATTTTAACAGGGTGTCGATCGGATCAGGAAACCGTGAAATAACAGGGAATTTGTATAAAGACCGGGAATTTTCTTTTGATTGTACTAAGATGCAATTTAATGGTCCTTGAACCTAAGATTGAAAATTCTTTAATATATCCAAATTTTATTAAAAATAGTATAACTTTCGCACTTTCAGGAAAATATGATTTTTAATTGTTCGGGAAAATTTAACAATTTAACTAGGGAAAACCGGGAATTTGAAATCGTCCGTTGAATCAATACCCTTTTTTAATTTTTAATTTTTAAATAAATCTTAAGTGTAAAATCATTTGTTTGATGAGTAATTTAACTTAATTTACATTTAATTGATGTATGCGTAAACTTAATAACTTTTCTCCTATAGGTAAGACTTTTGGATGTATGCCAAGGTAATTACCTGCAGCTGCCTTCGAGTGATGAAAGATCGGAAAGAACGGACCGTGGCCTCACCTTATGGTTGGTCTTCGAACACGTTGAGCGTGATCTTGCTTCTTACTTGTCTTCCTGTGCTTCAACTGGCATATCTGCTTACTCAGTACAACGAATGTCGAAAGAAATCGTGCTGGGAGTGGATTTTCTTCATAGTCATCGAATCACGCACAGAGACCTTAAACCTCAGAATCTTCTGGTGACAAGCGAGGGAAGAATTAAGATAGCTGACTTTGGTCTTGCAAAGACATATGACTTCGAAATGAGATTAACCTCTGTGGTGAGTTTTTTATGAACGTGATTAGAAGGAAATGCAATTTTTAAATCCCTTGAGAATGAGTTGAGATTTTTTGACCTTCAGTCATTTATACTTTTTCCCTCCTATTATTCTGAAAATCCCCTAAAAAACTCTTTATTTGAGAATTGTATTCCTTTATCTCCCTTTTCTAGTCAAAGTTTCCAAATTTTCAAATATCCTGAATTCTTCCGAATCGAATAAAATTTAGGCTTATACAATCCTCCAAAATCTACAAAAGACTCCCAAAATCTCCTAAAATCGTTGAACTAAAATTTTCAACTCTTATCTGAAATCTGTTTAAATTCTTTTAAAAATTCTATATTGTCCAATAATCTTCCAGACTCTCTCAAATTCCTACAGATTTTTCTAAAATAATTTTCAAAAAATTTTCACAATTTGTTAGAATTCTTTATAATTCTAGACTGATTCGTAATCTTCCAGGTCGGCTCTCTCAGAGTCTTCTTAATCTTCAACAATGTTTCCAAAATCTATTTTAATTTTCCAACATTTTCTAGATTGCTCCAGAATCTTCTAAAATCATCTGAATTCTTTCCTAACCTTCTAGAATCTTTTAAATTTAAACGTTTCCAGAATCCATAATCTTCCAGATTTTTTCAGAGTGTTCTTAATCTTCAAAAATTGAAGATTTTAGAAGAATGACAAATTCTGGATGTATCTGTAAGAGTTCAAAAGGTCCTGGAAGATTTTTTAGATTCTAGACAGGAATCTAGATTTTTAAAGATTTTTTTTAAGATTCTGGAGAATTGCATCAGGTTTATTTCGGAAATTTGAATTGTTTAAAATTTAAAAATTCGTCAATTTCATAATTGATAATTCGGAAATTCTAAATTCTTGTCTGCAATTTTAAATGCCGAAAATTTTTATATTTATATAACTGAGATATTTTTTCCTCCTTGTTAAGCGACAATGAAGTTTAATAGCTAAGAATGGAGTATAATTTTCACTCTGATGTTGTCTGTTATATTATTCAATTTTTTAATGAACTTTGAGTTTTCTCATAAAAATTTTGTATTTATTAACATTTATTGGTTTCTTTGGTATTTTTAAAAGCAAAAAACTTTCCCCTTTCTCGAAAAAATAATCCCCTATTTTCCATAAAATTGAACTACTAAACCGCTGTGATCCATGTAAACTTTTTTTCTGCGTTTTATCATCGATCAGTCCTCCAATAGTATTTTTAAAAGTTCAGTGGATGTATAGTAAAAATAATTGAGAAAATACTGTGCTTTTAGGTCGTGACGCTTTGGTATCGAGCACCGGAAGTTCTCCTGGGTTGTCCGTATGCAACGCCAGTTGATATTTGGTCTGTTGGTTGTATTCTGGCAGAATTAAATAGATTACATCCTCTCTTTCCGGGAACGAGCGAAGGAGATCAACTCGATAGGATCTTCCAGTAAGCTGTTTTTTTACATATTGTGTTACATTTATATATTATATACATAATACATACGGCTGATTCCACGTGAGATTTTAATCCAAATTTTTGATTGTCCTGGAAATTTTTTCTCTTGTTCTAGAGCGAA
>JBAGKK010259328.1:0-20928 GCA_037177015.1 Euceroptres primus | reverse complement strand
ATATATAACCGGATTTTTATAGTTTTATACATACATATTAGTCATATATCGCAACTTTATAATAAGCAGGCAATTGGTCGCACTTTAAGTAAGAGAAATTCATGTCTATAGTACTTATATTAAAAATGTTGGTAAAATGTTTCAAATTATTAAAAATGTTATTTTTCAAATATTGTTATTAATGGGAATTAACTTCTTTTCTATTATCTGACTAATGCTAATAATGTAGCCCTCTTTGTTTTAAAATAGGATTTAGGAGATTTTACTTTAATTTCAAAATAAATATCAAACAAATAAACTTAAAAAGTCTACAAATTTATTTTGAAATAAATTTTACTTAGTTTTATTATACTTTTTTATTAATATTAATAATTAATTATTATATCAAAAAATACATTTTTATCTACAAAAATAAAAAAAATTCATTTTTTAGGTAAAAAATTTTTCGAAATGTTTGAAAATCTTATCAATTTTTAAAGAGTCTTTTAAAAAGCTTATATTTTTCTCCTGTACATCAAATAGTTACGTACTGTATGAAGTTACACAGTAAAAAAGAATGATTGAAATTGTTACACCTTAAAATGGTTTGTATTAAATTTAGTAAAATTTAAGCAATATTGGTTTAACTTTAATACCACGTTATCTGAATTTCAGAATAGAGTCTTAAATTCAATTTTGCTTAAATTCAGACAAATTTTACTGAATTTAATCCAAATCATTTTAAGGTGTAACAATTTTAAGTACATTCTTTTTTACTTTGTTACCTTTGACTGTTAAGCTTTAGTTAATTATTATTATTAGCAGAATTATATATGCATAAGTTGCCATTTGGAGTGCTGAGGGGAGAGTGAATTTATTTAAAATGTTAAATTGTTTAAACATTTAATAACACCTGTATAAAGAATATATGTAAAATAAAATATGTAAAAATATGTAAAATAAAATCTAATCTAATCTAGTTACGTACTGTATAAGAAATACTGAATATGAATAGAGAGCAATAATCGTCTGTCCCTCGTATACACTGATTTGTCAACTATAAAATGATTCTTTACTTTAAGACCTGCAATTTTTTTTTAATTAAAATTTTTTGAACACATATTCTGCTCATTTGAATATTCATCAGATTTCAATAATTTTTAATGAAATTATTAGACGCAATCGAAAAGATAAAAGTAAGGAATCGAATTACATGTTTTGCAAATATTTCGAGTTACGGTAGTTATAAAACAGAAAATAAATTCATAAAATAGACAAAATTACAAAAGTTAACCTTTTAAAAAATGAGTAACACATTTTTAAAAAATACTTTGAGTTCAGGCTCTTACGGTTCCTTAGAATAATAAAAATCACTTTCAAATTCAAATGAAATGTATTTATTACTTTTTTATTGTAACACAGACACTCTCGGAATTCATTCTCACACTTTTTTTTACAATATTTTACAATTCAGAACATTAACTAGCTATTTATATATAATTTTTTCTGCATTTTTAACAAATGTTAAACAAATTTTTGAACCCTAGTTAATTCGGTTAATTATGATTAATAATTTAATTAATCTTTGTTTATTATTTTTCAAACCTAATTTCAGAGGGAAATTCTTTTGGAAAGTATACGAAAGTATACTTCAAGATCGTCTTTTTTTCTAGATTACTGACTAGAAATTGCAGCAGTCTTTGCCATTAAAATATTTTAAGATATTTTGGTTCTTTCCACAATCAAAACGTACTACGAAATTTAAAGAGCTCTAAAAATTTGGATGCACCTCTTAATTTAACTTTAAAGGAGCACTTTTAAAATCAAATTCCAATTACAGTAGGACCTCGTTCGTGTCGCAGTCGCCTTCGTGTCGTGGTCACGTGAACCCTCAAAACCTCGCTCGTGTCGCGGAAGTGACGGCAAAAATCTGCGCGCGCACCGCAAGCTAGTGCTGTGATTAGCAGAGATACTCGTGGTACATTAGAATCAATCGCGGTACGTACACCTAAGTACGCCCCTGAAACGACCGTAAGTGAAGTTTGCGACACGAACGAAGTTCACGGTCCCAAATCCGCGACACGAACGAGGTCCCACTGTAACTCTCAAATTCTAAAAAAATTCACCCACAATCGAAATTCTTTGCAGAAAAGGTTGCGATTGACAAGACAAAGTCTGATAATCAACTTTGGCTGTAAGATTCATAGGGTATAAATTGCCTTTCCTAATATTCTCGAGCATCGCCTGAGGTTCAAATTTCTTCTTTGGAACTTGGTCTTCCAACTCATCAGTTCGATTGCTAACTGATGTGACAGTCGATGAATATTCGACACTCCCTCTTCCAATACCATAAGCTTCCATATTTTCACTATCGTCAGCTTTATAAATTACATTTGGTGGAGGAACAACTTGAATTCTGGAGCTTTCTGAACTCACGTTCTCGGTTTCAATTTCTACTACTTCAGCAATTTCAACTCTCGTTTCATTTTCTTCTGCTGTTGAGGAATTTTCCTTTTGAATATTGGCTATTTGCCTAATTTCTGAGAGCTTGACGATTTCAATTGAATTATCTCTTTCAGATTCGCTTTTGAGGGATGTTTCTTCTTCAGAGAATGGATCAGAGATCTCGTCTTTTGAAAGATCATCGACAGAGACAAATTTTCGGAGGGTCGATTTTTTTTCCGGAAACACACTTTGCACTCGACGACAACAGTGGAGGGCTCCAGGATCTATTGGGTGGGCTTCGGTGTTGAAAATATAGCCGCCAGCATCCACCACACATTGACCTGAGAATTTTTAAACATGAGTAAATCTATTTTATTCACCTGAACTCTTTGCGACCTACTTTTAAAAAATGTTGATAATTAACATGAGTAATTACTGATGATTCACATTATTGCCATAAATGTGTTCTAGAGTCATCGCTAATTTTGTCAGGTTACCTATCAACAATTTACAATTTTATCAAAAAGCCAATTTTACCCCAAGGAGTTTTAATAACGTCTCCGTGTTCTCCAGTGTTGTGAATAAAGTTCTCAGGGTCGAAAAGAAGATAAAGATACTTTGTGGTCTCTGCCAAGAAAAACGACTCCATCCTATCAGCTTTTCGATGATCCCTCACATCATTAATTGTTGCGTATCCACAAGTAGTTTTCGCACTATGCTGCAAACTCCTCAAAACATCCATTCCAACCTAAATAAAATAACAGATTTGATAAGTTACAATCAGAATCATTTCTTTATTTCCTTGGAATTTCGTGAGATTTTAAATTGTGAAATTCTTAACAAAAACAAATTGCCTTTACCTGAATTAAATACGGATCTCCCGTGGCTCTGTAAAGATACATCACAGACTCAATCAATTCAGGTCTCAACGGATAACTTTCTCTGTTAGTTCCAACTTCCGCCTGCGGAATATTGTAAAACTCCGGAGTGAACCCAAACTGTTTCCAAACCCTGTGATAATTATGAAGAGACTTCATAGCGTCCTCAATTTCTCCAAAGAGACTTAAGACTCCAGGCCAATAGGCATCCAAGGACTGAAAGACCGGAAGAGTAACCTGGCCCTTCGTCATTGAAACCCAAAGATGCCAATCTTCTTTCCGAATATATTTTTCAATCGCTGCTTTATGCTCGTGGAATATCGCAGCTAGGAGAGGATCCTGGAAGAGAAGAGTTCCTTTTGCCAGGTATTCGAAATAGGAATCAACACCAGCGCCGATTCCAGAATCCTGTGCTGTCCAGTGTCCAGTCAAAACGTCCACATGATTTCCTACTAAACCGATTTTTGATCGGTGGTAATGCAAAGCTTTAACTGCATTCATCGCAACTTCTTCGTAGAGAGGATCGCCTGTCAGACGAGATAAAGTCCCAAATTCCAGGATGAAAGTTCCTATTCCGGCTGTACAAGTTATACTTGTTTCTCCTTCAGGTACTCCGTATTTTAAATTCACCGTTCCTGGAAAATTAAATCTTTTAGATTTTTTGAATATTTGAACTTTTTGACACTTAAAATTATTTATGGCTAGTTTTTTTAATGCGTTTTATTAATTCTGAGACGCTACTCAAATTTTATTTAAATAGGAAGAATAAAAATATGGATGCATTGTTGATACTTATTTACGATATTTCCCAAAAAGTCGCCATAAATATACCGACCCTTCAAAGTTAACAAGGGAGATGATTAAAAGGACATTTTTATGAGTAAAAGTACAAAGTTTGAGACTCATTTCCAACCGTTAGGTAATAAATTATCTAGCACGTCAATAGGAAGAATGAATATATGCATGAATTGTTGGTAGTTATTGTTTTTCACCCCAAAATTCGCAGTGAAAAAAACCACTCCTCCAATATTAATAAGGGGATGATTAAAAGGTAATTTTCTTAAGTAAAAGTACAAAGTTTGAACCTCATTAATTTTTAGCCCTTGGGATTCACCTTTGGAAATGATCAAAACTTCCATACCAATTTATTCACTTTATTAATATTTCGTTGTAGAAACCCTCCTTCTGGCATTAAAAAAACATAAAATAACTTTAAGGCAACTTAAAACAAAAACTTTTCAAATAAACTGTCCTGGATAATCAACAATGTAATTTTCATCAGTTAAATAGTTGCCAGTGTCACATCTAAAAGCTGCTTTGCTACCCAAACTGATTCCAAAATGTTTATCTCGTGCAAATATATTATTACTGTTATATGTCCTGCTCTAATTTTTGGGACAGTTTACTCGACTCATTCTGAATGGCTAAACCAATTAGTGTCATACATTGCCCAGGAAGATCGTTTCCTTTCTGTGATAATATTCATGGACGACAAACAAGAATCTCAAACAGTAAAAGCAGATGAAATCATTCGAAAAATAAGTCTGAAAAAAGTGACTCTAACGATCAGTTTTGAAACAGCAACGAAAACAGAGAATCTTCAAAGGATGGAACGTCTCTCTTCAAAAACAGATTCTCTCTTTATTGTGGTCCATGATCTTCAGCTACACAGGGACGAAATATTCTACCTTCAAGAATTATCCGGACCCATAGAATTTCTCTTTAATCTATCCGAATATCTGTCAAGGCCCAAGTGTCTTTTTATTTTTTTATCAAACAACGAGAACAATCATGAACAATTTCTTCACTATATGTGGTCTAAAAATTTTCTGGATTTAAGCATTTTGGAAATTATTGAGGAAATAAGTAACAAGTTTTCGCCTCCAAGTCAATCAGCAACTCTGCACTCCTTCAATCCGTTTTCGAATATCTACACCAGAGAAGAGTACATTCCAGAGAGTATTTTATTCCCTAAAAAACTTCAGAATCTTCACGGTTACCGAATGAGAGTCGGTGTAATTAGTGTATTTGATACATCAATTAGGAAAGCCTTAAAGCAGACGATGAACTTTACTGTAGTACCCGTAGATATAGAAGTCAACTCCCTTTCAAATGATTTAAGGAATGACTTTTTTCAAAAGAAAATCAAGTTCATAGGAGACCCATCTTTTTATTTGAATAAAGTGGATAAGCTAGGAAGTCAGTTTCAAAAAATAAACGTCGACTTGGAATCGTTTTGTCCAGTGATACCAATTTTGACACTTAAGGAAGAGATCTACTACAGTAAATTTTTCTTAACAGCTCTTACAGCCACAGCCATAATATTTTTTATCTGGATACCTACTCCGTTGCTGAAATTCGAACCTCATATATGGTGTCTAGAAAACATTTATCTGTTTCTGCTAGGTAACGGTATCGATGAAGTTCCTCAAAAAACAGTAGAGAGAATCACCTTCTTGTCGATGCTTTTCATCGCCCTTTTCTTTTCTTCAAGTATCTTCGCAAATTTCACGGAGTCGAATCTTACTGTAAAAGAAGAAATGATCATCGAAACCTTTGAAGATTTGGAGAAATCGGGATTGATACCTTTTGACTCGGCAGATTCGCTTAATGTCACGTATAAGTCAAATTTTGTTTCTGAAAAATCAATTTTGGATTTGGGCAAGAGGGCTATAGAGAATCCGGAATTACAGTTTGCTTGTATGATGCAATTGGTAAAGTACAAAAACGTAACTTGTACACTGACCACTTCGGATGCAAATTTCTTGATGCAGATTTATGGTTTTAAAAATGGTGTACGGAGAACAAAAGTTATGAAAACGTGTTTTCCAAATTTGTATAGAAATTTAATCTTAGAACCTTGGTCTCCTTTTACTGAACGATTCAATGGAATTTTGTTGCGTATTTCTGCAGCTGGTCTAAAACAATACCCGGAAAATTTTATAATGAAGCGACTGAAGTCAGTATTTAGGATTGAAACAAAACCTATTTTCACAGAGCAAAAATTAATCGGTTTTGATCCACGTTATCTCTATTTGGTGCTAGGTTTTGGTTATACGTTAAGCCTTTTGTGTATTTTTGGTGGAAATTGTTGTGTATCGAATCAAATTGCAACTTTCGAATAACGTAATTGTAATCTAATGAATGTATTATAGATTACATGAGTGTTTTTGTACGCAGTATCCCTTGATTGTATTATAGATTACATTGAGTTTTACATTGTGTCCTTTGGATAATAGAATACATAAGAAATACATTTTTTTTTAAATGTAATATTAATAAAATTAAGAAAGTTGTATTGTTAACAAATTTTGTACCTAATTTTCTAATGCGACAAAAGTTTTCTAGAGGATAAGCGATATTGATAAGAATATTATTCCATTCACAGATTCGAATTTAAAAAGAAGCAAATTACATTTATAAATTACAAATTTCCACCTTATATGTAATTACGTAATTAATACCTACGATATTTTGATTTTAAATATTGTGTATTGTTTCAAGAGTATTTGTTTTCATTTCTGAATAATAAATTTAATAATATATAGTGATTTATCAATCATTCATGATATATATATATAAATTCATGATATATCAATCAAGAACCAATTTTGTGATAGGCACTTTTGGGGATAAAAATATGTAATATAAGTTCGGTATATAAGTTTATGTACATTTCCTCAACTTTAGTTAAGAGAAATTCATGTCGAGTAGTATACTGAAAATATGGGTCAAATGTTTTAAATTATTGGAAATGTTATTATCAAAAATATCATTTGTTATTAACTTTTTTTCTACCACCTGACTAATATTAATAAAGTAGCCCTTTTTGTTTCAAAGCAGTTTTTGTGATTCTTTCCTGAAATTATGTAAATCTAAAATGTTTAAACTACAAAATTCTTAAGAATATAATAAGTAAATTATAAATTCTTTACCATAGGGCATTCCGGTTGGAGTATCAAAAGCAGCAATGAGTCTTTTTGCCATATCCTCCGCTAATCTAAGCAGAGGTCCATTGCAAGGCCAACCTGGTTCCACGATTATCCCCGCCTTCCTCGAGAGCAAATGAGCACTAAGCAAACCCCCAACGACCCTGATATTCGTTTCGAAAACCGAAACGTTAATATTCGCCTCAAAATCTGCCCTCGCACTTATAATTTCCGCGACCCTCCGGAACTCGGAATAATTTCCCATTACTGCCAGGGTGTCGAGGGCGTCGATCAAGGTCAAGGAAAAGCTTCCCCAGGTATCGAAACCATCGCAACTCAAGGAACGAAGTTCGTCATAGGGATATGCATATCGAAGATAACTAGAGTAGGCGTGATTAAACATTGAACGAACTTCTTCTCTTAATTCGATCAAGTCCTTTTTTTCAAATCTTCGCAAACCGTTGACCCACGAAAGAAAAGAGAAAAACAACAACGCTCGTGAGAATAACATTTTCGGTAGATTTAAGTATTTCGAACGGTTTTATCTATTTTATATTAAGGTTTTAAGTACTTTTAAGATTTATTTTTAATTCTAAAAACTTATTTGCCTTATTTGGACGGAAATAGTATTGAAAAAATACATGTTTGTAAACTTTTGGACCTTTTAGGTTAGGTTTCGAATTTCGCTGATTTTTGGCAATATTCTTGACTTTGCGGGGTGATTTGAGGTATTTTTAGTGATAATAAAAGACTCTTAGTGATAAGTATGTTTAAAACTAGGTTTAAATGTCTTAATAGTCTTTTGGCAAGTTTGCATGTTTTTGATTACGTATCCAGATATTTCCTTTATGCACTTTTTGATTTTTTAGTGTTTTTCAGACTGGATTTTACGAAGAAAAAACTTTTTTTAAACATTGATTATAAAATATGACCACTTTTTCATGTTTTTCACTATATGTGCACTTGAAAACGTTGAAAATGTTCGAATTATCAAAATTTTGAGCTTAGGTTACTTGCGACGTGTCCGATGTGTCAAACCAAATGCAGACGCCAATCGATCAGCTGTTTTCTGTTCCGAACAAACAGCTGTTATAAAATTAAAGGTCTATCTGTAAACAGAAATGGAATTTCAAAATAGTCGGAATTAGCCTTTTTGATTTGAAAAGTCTTTACTATTCGAAAAGTGCTTAATCAGATTAAAAATCTGCTTTCAAATATCGATTTAATCTTCAAAATCAAGAAAATCCTTTTCCTAACCTCAAATTATTCTTTTACTTTGAAAGCTCCGAAAGAAAACCATAAAATTAAAAAAAGTTTAAAAACAAGTGTGCATTCTGAAAAAGTAATCCGGATTTGAAGACTTCGAATTTCCCGCAATCTTTGTCACGTGTTCGTGTGTCACGTGAAAAATTGACACATAAAAAATGTAAATAATTCATCAAGAACTTAACAAGTGGACGGTGACCTTTATTTACACGTGGCAATAACTTATCATCGTTTTTCAATCCACTTCCGAATTGAAAAACGAATATTTCTTTTTTGATGTAATAGTTGGTGGATTTCGCGTATGCGCAGAGAAGGGATTTCGAGGTCGATAGACAATTTCTGGTGCTGTCCATTGAAGTAAAAGAGAGAGAAACAAAAAGTGATGGAAGCTGTCGCTCATCCTCGACAAATTTTATTTGAATAAAAATAATCGAGCTTTCGCTCCTTGGTGATACTTGGAAGCTCAAAACTCCGATTCTATAGGCGTATTATGGGAACAAGGATTTTTGACATTTATTCTAAATCGAAAAGATCTTGCAAAAGATTCAACATCTTCCGGAAAGGTGTCAGATTTTTGGTTAGATCGTGCTGCCGAGGATCCTTATATCTTCCCGAATCCTGGACGATAGCGATTCGGTTTTAAAAAGAGAAATGGGAATCAACGATCTCATCTACTGGTAAGTTTCATAAGATCCTGACTTGTTTTCGCTTTCGGAGGATTTTGACGTTTCTTTTAATTTGTGGCTTTTCGGAGTTCCTTTGTTATTGCTTTGAGCTTTCTTTATTTGTTATTGTTTTGATCTTTCCTTGTTATTGTTTTGCACATGAAGGAAGCTTTATTGGTTCTGGTAAAGTTTCGTTTTTCTTAAATTTTGAAGAACTTTAATAGCACTTTCTTCTCAAAAAAGGTATCAGAAGAAAATTGGTACTTATGATAAGCAACAATGGGAAAAAACAATCGAGCAAAAAATTTTTGGAGGATTCACTCATGTTCCGATGAGAACTGCAAAGCTCAAAACAGAATTCATCGATGTAGATCTTGTGAGGGGTGAGCTTTCAATTATTAAGTAAAATAAGAAATAAAATATTAATTTGGAAGATTTTAATTGTCAATCTTAATCTTAAAAAATTGCAGGTTCCTCATTTCCAAAAGCAAAGCCAAAGCATGGATTGCGAACCGTCGCCTGGTTGGCATTAAAAAGATTTTTATTTCTTCCTCTCAACAGTCGTTGGTGGATTCAACAAACAAGTCGTTACACTTTTGCATTCTTCCTTTTCCTTTATAGTCTACAACTTCTCAATACCTTCATATTCTTCTATTTTTTAAACAAAGAATCCGATTCTGAAGTAAGTGATTTTAATTATAATTAATTAATAAACTGTTTTCCGAACTCCAACATTTTTTTCTAGGTCATATCCAATTCAGAAGTGCTGATACCTTGCGCAATGATGCTCACTTTATGCATTGTGCATTCGCAAATCGTTTCTACTCACTCGGGACCTTCATTAACAAAAACACAAGATAAACAAAGATCTCGAAGATCCAGACACGAGAGGAGTCGATTTAGCAAAACAAGAGTCCGGAGAAATTTACGTAAGTCTTTAACATTATTTTCCAAGTATTTTGTTTTTAGCTTTTTTTTTTTTTTTAATTGAAGGAGGCAACACCGATTTTAAATCCTCAGCAGACACCGCGTCTGAAAAAGGAAGTGCCATCAGTGTAGAAGTCTCATCGTCTGTACGATTCGCTAAAAAAGTCACAATCGAAAGCGTCGCCACTTCTAGTCCAAAACAGGTAGGATATAAATTTAAGAAAAATCAAATGTTACTACAGGGTTGCTACAAAATCTCAATTTCAAAATTTCCTGACTTTCCCCGACTTATCTCTGACCAATTTTTTATTTTCCCTTACCGTTATCTGCCGTTATAATTATAATTATATAATACAGGGATCACAGTGGTTCAGTAGTTCAATTTTAGCGAAAATAGGGGATTTCTTCTTCAAAAAAGGGGATTAAGAAAAAAAGTTTTTTCTTTTAAAAATACCAAGAAAGCTGCAATTTTCCAGAATCTTAAAAAATCGTAGATACCTGTTTAGAATGTAATAAAACACTTCTCAAATTTCTAAACTTTCAGAATCTTTGGAATGTTCTAGAATTTTCTAAAATCCTTCATGACTTCTGAACTTTTCAATAAACTTTTAAAAGCTCTTAGAATTTTTTAAATTTTCCATAAACTTGTAGATTCATTAAATCTTTGGTAATCCAAATAAATTCTCTACAATCTAGATTTTTGAGTGTTTTAGAATCTCCCAGAAACTTTTTGATTCTTCCAAAATCTTCCTTAAAGTTCGAAAATCTTTTAGTCTCTTCCAGACTTTTCTTTGCTTTGAAGGCTCAAAAAGCCTACAGAATTTTAGGGAGATTTTGAAAACAGTTTAGAAGATTTTTCAAGATTATTAGAGTTTTGTAGACTTGAGAGGGTTTAAAGGATTCTGCAGAGTTATAGAAATTTTAATGCAGTTCAGAGTAATGTGCTTGAAGTTCTGAACGTGAAAACGAACGACATTTTTATTTGATTTCATTTTATACTCAAATTTATTCTAAAATATTAGTTTAATAATATAGAAACTAAAAAAGCTCATGATATTTCTCTTTATTTTGTAGATTGAACGATGTTTCAAGATAAATTTGAGTTTAGAAAAAAAGTTCGTTTATTCGAACTTTCAAAACTTCAGGTACATTTCAGAATATTCTTGAGGATTCCAGAAGATTTTAGAAGATCATGAAAGAGTTCAGAAGATTTTAGAAGATTCTGGAACATTCTAGTATATTTTATAGAATATTAAAAAGTTTTGACCTTAGGAGATCACATATATTTTTTGACCCTTATTTCGCCACACTTGATCTGGGGGACCGAACATTTTCATTGGTTTATAACTTTTGAACAAATCAACATTTTTAGACTTAAATGTACCAAAATCGATACGTCAGTTCCCGGCCAACAAGAATAAACTATAAAAACCAATCCAAAAGATCATTTGTTAAAAATTTAGTGTTTCGCAAAAAAAAATTTTATTTTTTTCATTTTCGGCGTAAAAAAATGCACCAATCCTTTCAAGAAAGGATACCGACTACTCTCATATATATATTGGTTCGATCCTCTCAAAAAAGTTGAATTATGTCAGGATATGAACTTGCTCAATTTTCACAAACACTTGAACTTCTCCATGTAGTGAAATCCTTGTAAACAATTGCAAATCTCCATTATAAATAAAGATTTCTCAGCTTAATTATAGTGAAATGGAATCGTTAGAGTCTCAGGAACACGGCTAAAAGGAATTAATTACAATAACTGTAAATTTATTTTTATCAGACCAGACATTTACATATCTCCATGAATCATATCATGAGTTGAAACACCAATACAATCAATGACTCCGAGTAAACATGCAAATCTTCCAACCTTAATTCTCGGCTCTTTAGAGACAACGCACTCAAACAAGATAGAAGGGAAAGAAGAAAAGAGAGAGATCAACCAATCCAACCTCACACTCTCTCCTCTCCATATAATTTGTAAATGGAAAATGGTTCAAATCGAAAAAGATACAAGAGGATGAGATGGTAGAATAAATAATAACCTGTAAAGATTTTGATCCACACGTTTTGTTACAAAGAAATGAATTTGAAGAAACGTAAAAAATTAGTACAAACAAAAATATGTACTATCATTCTCCACACGATCAATTTTTCCCTCCGACTGTCTTCATGTACAGAGCCGAATTTGCAAAAGCAAGACGCAAAGGCATTTGCGGATCTGGAACGACGTTCCATTGTGACTAGAAAAAAGATGAAAAACAAAATGAAAATTCGTTTTCCTTCATTAATTTATATTTATTTACATTTATTTATATTTATCATTTATTATTATTTATATGTACATATATATTACATATTTATATTTATTTATATTGATTATTTATTGTTTATATTTATTTCTATTATTATTTTTATTTTATTTATATTATTGTATTTTTTAAATGTTTTTTTGTATTAGTGAGCTAACAATCACAATAATAAAAAAACGTACTTACAATTTTGGAGTAAAAGCCACGACTTCACCACACTTTGGTTCCACAGACCGACGAGACACTTTCGATTTTTCTACTGTAGTTGCTATTGCGATATTGAACTGCGTATTATGCCCTACTGTCAGGGTCCTACTTAAAGTTTTTTTTTCCTCGGTCCCAATTGCCGCCGTCTAACTAAGTAAAAATAAATGGACTTGTAAATAACGCGTCGATCCCCCAGACCGGCGCTGGTCTTCTAGGGTTAAGAATTCTTTAAGATTATATAAAATTATTATAGGAGAATTCAGAAGATTCTAAAAGATTATGGGAGAATTCAGAAGAATCTAAATGATTGTAGACTTTGAATACAGTCTAGAATATTTTGGAGAATTTATACAGTTTTCAGAAAAGTTTTGAAGATTTTAAAGATTTTGAGAGAATATCGGTAATCTTTTGTAGACTTTGGAGGATTCTAAAAGATATTGTAGAAAATTCTAGAAGGTTACGAAAGTATTCAGGAAATTTTAGAACATTATGAAAGAGTAGTATATGTTGTAGAATATTAAAGAATTTTATGATATTATTTTATAAGATTATTGTAGGAGAATTCAGAAGATTTTAGAGAACAGTGTCAAATATTTAGGACAATTTTTAAAGACTTAAACCCTCCAGAATCTACTGAAATCAACGAAAAATTTTTGAATTCTATCTTAGCCTTCTAAAATCTTCCAGACTCTTCCAGGGCGTTCTAAGATCTTCTTGAACCTTACAGTTATTCTGGATTCTTCTAGACTCTTCCAGAGATATCCAGAATATTTCAGAGTCTTCTAAAATCTTCTAAATCATCTATAATTATTTTGACTCTAGACTTTGACAGAATATTTTAGGATCATCCAGGATATTCTAAAATGTCCCCAAAGTCTGCTGAAATTCTCTAGACTCTAATAAAATTCGACACAATTTTCTAGACTTTTTCAGAGTCTTGTAGAATTTTTAAGATTCTCAAGAATTTTCTAGACGTTTTCAGAGACTTGCAGAATTTTAGGATCCTCCAGTATCTTCTGCAGTTTTCCAGATCCTTCTAGTTCTAGATTATTCGAGAATAGTTTATACTATTCGAGATCTTTCCAGACTCTATTTTAAAATCATCCAAAATCCTCTGAACTCTTCCAGAATCTTTTAGATTTTCTAGAATATTTTAGAAACCTCCTGTAGAATCCTCAAGAATTTATAAAAGACACCGAAAACCCTCTAAACTCTTGCAGAATCTTCTAAAGTCTTTCAGAATATTCTAAGATATTACTTATAAGATTGTTGTAGGAGAACCCAGAAGATTCTAGAACAGTCTCAAGTATTTTGGAGAATACTCAGTGGGGGATTGTATTGACTCTCGATGAAAATAATCGTTTATAATGTTGGATGTTAATTTTGGCTTTAGGGTCAGAATAAATAATTAAATTAATTTTTAATTGAACCAAACGTTTCGGCCCACAATAGTGGTCCTCATCAGTGGTTAATATTTATTCTGGAAAAAACATTTACAAAAGATTTTTTTAAAAACAGGGACGCAGGGTACGAATCTAGTTTAAATAAGCAAATTATTTGAAATTTGGTTTAGTACAGTCTTAAATATCTTTGGTAATGTTTGCACAAAACTAAGAAAACTAAAAAATGTGTATTATCCTTACAATAATTGGAAAAAATAATAAAATTTGTAATATAATCTAAAAAAGTTGAGAAAAAAATGTGTTGCCCTTACAATAATTGGACAAATTAATAAAATTTGTAGTATAATCTAAAAAAGTGTGCTCCCTTACAATAATTGGACAACATAATAAAATTTTTAATATTATATAAGGTTCTAGTACAGTCTTAAGTAATAAAAACTTTGGTAACTTTGGTACAATTCTCAGAAATTAAAAAATGTATTGTATTGAGTGAATTTATTTGTTATAAGCAGCAATTAAAATTTATAATGCATTATAATTAAGTGGTAAATTTGGATACAATCTTATTTATAATGCATTATAAATTTTAATTGCTGCTTATAACAAATAAATTCACCCAATACAATAAATTTTTCAGTTTCTGAGAATTGTACCAAAGTTGCCAAAGTTTTTATTACTTAAGACTGTACTAGAACCTTATATCATATTAAAAATTTTATTATGTTGTCGAATTATTGTAAGGGCAACACACTTTTTTAGATTATACTACAAATTTTATCAATTTGTCCAATTATTGTAAGGGCAACACATTTTTTTCTCGACTTTTTTAGATTATATTACAAATTTTATTATTTTTTCCAATTATTTTAAGGATAACACAAATTTTTTAGTTTTCTTAGTTTTGTGCAAATATTACCAAAGATATTTAAGACTGTACTAAACCAAATTTCAAATAATTTCCTTATTTAAACTAGATTCGTACACTGCGTCCCTGTTTAAAAAAAATCTTTTGTAAATGTTTTTTCCAGAATAAATATTAACCATTGATAAGGACCACCATTGTGCGCCGAAACGTTTAGTTCAATTAAAAATTAATTGAATTATTTATTCTGACCCTAAAGCCAAAATTAACATCCAACATTATAAACGATTATTTTAAGGATTTTAAGTCAATTTTAAAGGTTCTGGAGTATTTTGAAAGATTTTAGGAGACTTTCGTAGATTTTCAAAATTTGGAAATTATGGGAAATTTAAGAAAACATTAAAAGAGTTTTTGAATGTCACAAGTTTCTATTTCTTATAATTCTTGGAAAATTATTCGGAACTTTGAATATAAAAAGAGAAAAAGGAAAGAAACTCAAAAGAAAAGTGATTTTAGAAGATTTTGGAGAATAATAAGGGAAAGAGTGGAATAGGGGACTGACTGTAATTCCTGATAATATTATATTATTATAATATTATATAATATTATATGTGTAATATTTTAATTATATAATTATAATTGTTAAATTATAATTAAAACTACTGAGATATAGTTATAATTTGTTGAATCAAAAAAATTCCATGACTCTTTGAAGGTTTTCGCTGACTTTTCCTGACCATTTTTAAATTCCCTGATCTGTAGCAACCCTGTACTTGTAATTTAAAAAAATGGGTGAGTAAACGCCTTAATTAATTTCAGAAACATGATTCGTTGTTACAAGGACAAACTGAAGGGAAAGAAGTGAAAGGCGAAAGCACGAGTTCTCCAGCCTTAATTGAAGTTCAATGTCCTTTAGTGGAAGAACGCCCAGGTATTTAATTTGACACTCTGATAATAAGAAAGCATAGAAGCTTTCTCTATAAAAATTGTTAAATTAATCATTAAAAAATTAATACAGAACCTATTGAGGAAGTTCCAGAAAATGGAAACGTGGTTCATCAGGACGACGACGGTTTCGAAAGCCTGAATGGAAACGTATCGAGTGACAATGAAAGGGAAGCAGCTGGACCTGCAAATGAAAAGAAAATTGAAAAACTCGAAGCAAAAACAAACGTTGTGGAAATTACAGAACAGGAATTTTCAGTCTCGCGACGTTTCTCTGGTAGAATAAAAGAAATGAAAGCATTTTTATTCGCTAGGATTCGCGCTAGATATTTAGTAGTAAAGAGGCATTGACTTTATCTCTTCTTTATTATTTGATTATAAATTCAAATTTATTTAATTTCATAAAAATCAAAACAAGAGCAAATAGATTGAGAAATGAAATTCAGTGCCTCTTCAGCTTAAAATTGAACACGCTATCGATCTCTGGAAAGGTAAATTGGCACAGTAACTAAAAAAACTGTTTCCCACTTTTCATGCAGCACCCGATGCTTCGAAAAAGGGGGGAAATTATTCCGATAGTGATGGAGATGGCTGCAGTAGTTCGGTACGTTCATCATCTCATAATCGCTTGCTTTCCTCTGCTACTTCCATTTCGAAAATTTATGTAAACCCACATTCACGATTTCTTTTTAGAAAATTAACTATATAGTCATCGCTGAAAATTTTAATTGGCTTCCCTCGATATAAAGGGTAAATTTAAATTTAAAACAACAGAAGATGAAAATTGGCGAGGATGAGATTTTTTAAACTGGCGTTTATTGCAGAAGGGAAGAGATCTTCCATCAGCTGCAAACACAAGGAAAAATGTCCAGGAATGTGAAAGCGAGGAAGAAGGCGAGTGCGAGGAAGCGGCAACTAATCACTTCACCGAGGCGACGACTTCTGCTACTGAATGGATGGGAGTCACAACTAATAGTGACGAATGCAGGTTCGAAAATTATTTTCTTGCATTTTGAAATTTATTTGGAGATTAAGTTCCAATTTTAGCGATTTTAGAAATTATAATTCATTTAGAAACTTAATACACAAATAATTATATGATTTTAAATCTGTGACGCTTTTAATTTTGAGGCGTTTTTAAATTGAAAGGTCTTAAATTTTAGTTTCTTAAATTTCAAACCAATTTTAATTCCTGATTCTTTTTGCAGCTCGGAATTTGAGGAATCTGACCTTCACAGCGAGACAAATTTCAATTGCAACGAATTTGTGGAACATCCCTTTTCCTGGGAATTTGAATTTCCACCTTCTATTTTATTGGGTCCGGGTTGCGCTTCTTCCGATAGAGGTTTGTATTTATATCTCCAGTTTACTAAATACTTCTGAATTGCAAACACTTTTTCAATTAAAAGTATTAATTTCAGAAAATTAGAAATGGGTCCAGATTTTAAAGAAAAAATATTTAATGAATTCTGATTTTACTTTGAATTTTCTTACATTTTTTTAGAATTTCTGTAGCCTCTAAATAAAATCCGTGAAATTTTTTTAGTTTCTTGCACAATTTGGACTCGACGCGACATAAAGAAAGCAGAACTTTCAGTGCTGGATATAAGTTCTGCGATTATAGAAAGAGTGGAGTCAATGCCTGAAAGTATGGATTATTTTTATGGAGGTCTGGTGCTTGCTGTGACTCTGTCTCTAATACCTTCTATTAGAAGATTGACTGACAAAATTAGTCCCGAATCTGTTAATAATTCTACCATCGTAGAATTTTCTTACGATTTTTCTCTCGCCAACGTGGGAATTTATACCGATCTTCTTTGCAAAATGATCGATACGGCCTTCGGTTCGACTTTTTGGTCTGTATAAATAATTTTTTAATTAATTACTTATATTCATTTCTTATTTACAAATTTCCTAATCCTCAATAATTTTTTTCCAGGGAACGAATAATAGTTTTGATATCAGGTTTCGAAAGACTCGTTCTTTCTTCTCTTCTTTTCTTCTTGCTCGCTGTGGCAGAAAGAACTTACAAACAGCGTTTGCTCTACGCTAAATTATTCTCTCATCTGACTTCATCCAGACGAGCAAGAAAATCAGATCTGCCTCATTTTAGATTGAATAAAGTACGCAATATAAAAACCTGGCTCAGTATTAGGTCGTACTTAAAGGTAAAAATATTTCACTTGTAAGAATTTACTTTTTTTATTATATTTTGATTTTGATTTTAATTGTTCTATTCTTTAATTCTCTCGATATTTTATTTTACAGAGAAGAGGTCCTCAACGTTCTGTAGACGTGATCGTCTCCTCAGTTTTCATTATCACTCTTCTTTTACTCTCGTTTATTAGTTTAGAACTCATCAAGGTAATTAAATTTTTTTTTCAATAAAAAAATTAACAATTCTAGTTTTCAATTTAAAAAATTAAGAATTCTAGTTTCAGTTCTGTTTCACATTTAATTAAATTTTAGGACCTGGAAAGTTTGCACTCACGATACAATGTGGAAGCTTTATTCTGGAGCTTCGCACTCGGAATGTTTGTTCTACGCTTCATGACTTTGGGCACCAAAATTAACAAGAAATACAGAAATCTATCAGTTCTTATTACCGAGCAGGTATGATTATTTTTAATACAAAAAGAACCCAGGTAATTTTATTTATTTATGGATCTTCTACAATTTTTCTAATGTAAAAAAAATCCTTTTCAGATCAATCTTTATCTGCAAATAGAACAGAAACCACATAAGAAGGACGAACTGATGGTCGCAAATAGCGTTTTGAAATTGGCGGCTGATTTAATAAAGGTAATTTAAATATGGGTCGATAACATATGGGATAAATAACATTCGAATCTCTTTAATTTTTGGATGCTTTTATTTTTCGGGAGTTTGAGATATTAGAAATCTAAAATCCCGTCGTATTTCTAAAATCTTCTTTTAAATCCGATTTTAATTTAAATTTATTATTAAATTTTTTAAACTAAGTTTCAATTTCGGGTGCTTTAAAATATAGATTTTTAAATTTGCGGAAACTTCAATTTAAGATTAAACACCAACCTATTGCACATTTTTTTACAGGAATTGGAAAGTCCATTCAAAATCTCAGGACTTTCTGCAAATCCCTATCTCTACACGATCACCAAAGTCGTTTTACTCTCCGCCTTATCTGGAATTCTCTCTGAACTTTTGGGCTTCAAGCTAAAGTTGCACAAAATCAAGATCAAGTAATGAAGTCACTTTTACAAAATGCGTACTTTGAATACAAAATCTGATACTGACTACCTCAAATACGTTTGACAAATATTTCTCTACGCTTCGAGTACAAATCCAAATTAAGACTTTGAATCGAAGATTCAATGTCATTAAATTAAACTAAATCAAATTAAGTTAAATGGAATAAATTAAATATCGAATTAAATTAAATCTCAGAATTCTGAAGTCAAATCTGCAGAGAATTATTTTTTAATGAATGAGGAAATACTCAAGATTTTTGAAATATACAAAAAGTCGAAAAAATTAAGGATTTCTGGATTTGTAGTTTGTAAAAACACCTTTTAGAAAGACGATGATTTTATCGCCGAAGCGATAAAAATAGTCTATATTCGTATTGAAACTACTTAAGTAGTCTCCACATCAAAGATCCGAGAAATTCAATCAATTAATTAATTGATTAAATTTTCATAAATTGAAGAGAGATTATTTCGGATCATTCCTGCATTTTGGTAATCTTTGTGTCGAGCTTATATTGTATATTTTACTCACCATTTTTGTGATAAGAGTTAACTTGAGAATTTCTCAATTCTCTGGGTCAATTCTGAATTTGCTAAGTCTAGATCACTGTGAGAATGCTTCTTGTGATTCGCGACTCTAGTCGCAATGATGTAAATAGAATTATGAAATATGAAATACCAACTGATTTATAATATTAATATTGACATTAGTATTGTATAAAGATTTTTCAAAAGTGATAGAAAGTATAAAACTGTATTTTATGTACCGTAATGTACATAGAACTAGGACACGTGTGAAAAATATTGAAACTAACGAATATTTTAGATTTAGCTAGAATATTAGAAAATATTCACTAGGGAATATTAAGTAATTTTCGTTTGATTCTCATTCAAGAAAGTATTTTTCTTGGCTCGTTTTTGTCGGGCCCTGGTTTGTTTAACTTTCGTAAAACTTTTGAATTGTCTCTGATCGTAAATATGTTATTTTTCAAATAAATGTGCGATTGTTGCATGTTAATCGAATTGATTAGAGTTATGTGGTTTTTTTTAATCGCCGATATTCTTTTAGTTTTTTTATTGAGATTTTAAAAATTATTTTTCTAGGGAAATTTTATTGTGTGACATTGAATTTCGGACCATTTGCTTTCAGAATTAAAGTTTTACTTACTTCGACCATAATAATTAATTTATTAAAGTTACACTAATCCATTTTATCGATTTTAAGGAGAATTTTTAAGCAGTTCTTATTTTATTTGTAAAACATAATTGAATATTGACCTTCGAATTTAATTCAAATCTAGGAAATATTAGAGAGCTTTACCTTACAAAAATGAGTTATGAAAGCTTCAATGAGCGATTAAACGATACTTGGTTCCCAATTGACCGTCAACTTGAGGCTTGAGCACGATATAATCAATCAGCGGTCAGTTTTACGTAGTCGATATAAAATAATAAAATCTAAGGCATTGCTATAATTTAATTGCTATAATAAAATCTAAGGCATTCCATAATGATTGTTGATAGTTATATCGTGATACAACCAATTAAATTCTCGTAAAAGGCTCTTTAATGATTCTGATTGTTCTTCTCGCTTTTATGGAACAATAATTATCATAAGAACTATTTCAAGGACAAATAACAGGTTTCTTTATTTAAAATATGTTAACCATTTTTTAAATTATTGTTCCAAGATATTACTTTCTGATAATGAAAATATTTTCAATAATCAATTTTTTTTAAATACAATTAAATACAACAACTCCCGAAAAACGAGAGTAAAAAAAGTAGTCGTCAAATAAAACTTTTCCATACTTCTGCAGAAAAAATAATCTTACAACCAGAAAAAAATCGTGACAATATTTTCTTTTCTTCAAATCAAA
>JBAGKK010259124.1:5120-20934 GCA_037177015.1 Euceroptres primus | reverse complement strand
AGTATGTCATCACTTTTATGGTAACTTATTAAATATTAATCTACTCAGACATAAAACATCTATTTTTTCTCAACATCATGTATATTTATTTTAACTTTTCATACGTATAACCTTCTGTGTAGAATTTTCTTGACATTTATATACTTTTATTTTTTTAAACTTGTACATTAAAAGAGTATATACAATTAAAAAGGTATGTCAGTTATTTACAAAGACATCTGAATCCATGTGCACGATTTGATAATAAAATGCCAAGAAAAATAAAATATCTACGTGAAAAGGAGATCTTATCTTTATGGAAGTATTAAAAGTGACGAATTAATACTTGTTCTCATAAGTAAAAACTAACAATATAAAAGTTTGTTTTTTTTATTAAAACAAATGATAACAACGTTAGATTTTCATAATTATTTAACACAAAAATTATTTTTAAAAAATAAATGAAAATTATTATAGGATTTATTATATTTAATATTAATTAATGTTCTATTAATATTAAAATTATAATAAAAATTTGTAACAGATCTGATGCAAATTGTTTAATAATCTGAAATATCAAAAGAAGAAATTAAATTTTTATGTATATGTAAAATATTTATGAGCTTATATGTCATTCTCTCCATCAATACCCGCATTTAAAAAAATCCATTCTGATATGTTGATTCGTTCAAGGTTATAGTGGAACATAAAAAAGACGAGAAAGAAATCTGTGCGTCTTGGACTAAAAATAAAAAATTGTTACTATTAATTACTTACATTAATAATTTCGCCGCTTTAGCTGAATGAAATTGAAAAAGAGCAATGGGGAAATGGTCTGGAATTTTTGATGTCATGCATTGCAACTTCAGTTGGACTTGGAAACATTTGGCGATTTCCTTTCACAGCATTGGAAAATGGAGGAGGTGCTTTTCTCATCCCTTACATTATAATTCTCATATTGGTCGGAAAACCATTTTACTACTTGGAAGGAATTCTGGGACAATTCACTAGTCAGTCATGTGCAAAAACTTGGGCCATGTCTCCAGCCATGCAAGGTACATTCTCTAGAAAAAAAAAATAAAAATAAATGAAAAAAGTAAATTAAATTTTTTAAATTTAAATTTGTTTTAATATCTATTAAATCCTAGGTTTGGGATATGGACAAATATTTGCTGCGTTTTGCGTTGTCTCCTATTATTGTAGCTTGATGGCCTTGACACTCTATTATTTCATAGCAAGTTTTCAATCGGTTCTCCCTTGGTCCTACTGTCGAGAAAACTGGCAGAATTGCCTTGATGCATATTCAAATATTTCAAATGGAGACTTTTCCGGAAATGTGACTGTCAGCAGCTCCGCTGAATTATATTTTAGGTTTGTTTTTC
The DNA here is from genome assembly GCA_037177015.1 of Euceroptres primus. Taxonomy (NCBI): domain Eukaryota; kingdom Metazoa; phylum Arthropoda; class Insecta; order Hymenoptera; family Figitidae; genus Euceroptres; species Euceroptres primus. The sequence continues at coordinate 19,573 of JBAGKK010259124.1, read as the reverse complement.
TTTACCAAACAAAAACAAACGTTTAAAAATTATGTACAAGTATATTAAAAATTTCACATTATTTTGAAAATGAAAATTTCAAATGAAAATATTAACATTAACATCTATAAGCGGCCTAACGTGTTCCTTTTTCGAACAAAAAAATATTTAAACTAAGAAAATTAAAATCTATTAATATTTAGAGGTCACGTAAGCCGAATTTGTGTTTTCAAATAAAACTGCATATTTTATTCGTTTATAATGCATGAAATAGTATTTTATGTGCTAAAACATGATATTATTTTAAATAGACAGCAGTTATTTCGTTTTGTATTATTATTTATGATTTCATTTTCATTTTCATTTTATTGACAACCCAACTTGTCTTTTTTAATAACGATTTGGCATTACTTTCTATAAACATATGCTTAGACAATTGAAAACAATTAAATGAATAAAATGGACCACCCTTATATCTATTGTTAATTAATGACATTTTTGATGTTTTCTTCTTTTGCAGAAAAATAGTCTTGAACGAATTAGATTCGATCGAGAATGGAATAGGTTTGCCATCTTGGTCCTTGGCCCTTTGTCTTTTTTTCAGCTGGATCTGTTTATTTGCAATCATGTGTCGTGGAGTAAAAAGTTCTGGAAAGGCTGCCTACTTCCTGGCTATTTTTCCTTACGTAGTGATGCTTATTCTGTTAGTAAGGGCAGTTACCCTAGAAGGGGCAGTCAATGGAATCCTCTTTTTCTTTAATCCCAAGTGGGATGCTCTTTTAAAACCCACTGTTTGGTACTCTGCAATTACCCAGTGTTTTTTCTCTCTGTCAGTTTGTTTTGGGCCTATTATCACTTATTCTTCTCATAATAACTTTGCTCATCAACTGAACAGGTAAATAAATTTTAAAAAATTTTTTCAATTAAGAAATTTCCAATATTTAAATATCTGTTCTATAAAATATTAAATTATAATTCTTATATTATTTTCCCAAAAGGGATGTAATGATTGTAACGACCTTGGATACCTTTACGAGTATGATGGCAGGCTGCACAATTTTTGGTATCCTTGGAAATCTGGCTCATGAAATGGGCACAGATGACATCTCGAAAGTGGTCCGTGGAGGCACAGGACTCGCATTTATCTCGTATCCTGATGCACTATCACGTTTTTCAGTAGTACCACAATTTTTCTCAGCTCTCTTTTTCTTCATGATGTTCATCCTGGGAACTGGAAGTGCCATGGCACTTTTTAGTGCCATTTGTGCCGTCTTGTTCGATCATCTTCCAAATATAAAAAGATGGAAAACCGTTCTCGGAATGGCCATTATTGGCTTTCTTTCTGGCCTGATTTATATAACACCAGTAAGACTAAACAATATATTTCTTCAAAGAAATAAGTATTAATTTTTAATTATAATTATTTATCTATGCCCCGTGTGGAAAAAGCCCTGATCATCCCTCTTGGAACTGTTGGCCCGCGTCAGAGCCCCGCGTGGGCAATCCAGGCGGACTAAATCCACAAGGGCCCCCGCGGAGGCCCCTGCTTGTTTACCCTCACGCTAGAAAATTAAAATTTCTAAGTCATAAAGGTTAATATTTTTTGAACCCCGAATTTTTTTACAAAAAATACGTTTTTGATAAGAATTTAATAACAATGTTTTGGAAGTTGAACTTAGAAATTTTAGATAATCCACGAGGGCCCCCGCAGTGGCCACAGCTTGGCAGCTTTCACGGTTAAATGATTAAAATTTCTAACAATAATTAATTAATGAATGTCCTTATTATAGTACACAGTCCACTGAGTAGTGCAGTAACAATATGTCATCCGAATATGCAGTCATTAAGAAGAAAATTAATTTCAAAAAATAGGGATAAAATGCGTACACAGTCTCTGCCTTCTGATTACAAATTTTAACATCTAGGAGATATAGTCCCATGAAAAAGTTCAACTCTGCTTCGCTGCCGGTCTCAAGTTCAAGTCCCGCTAGGAGTCTCGATTTTTTCTTTATTTTTTATTTTTTAAATATTTTTGTTCTTATTTTTATTAATTAAAAAGATATATTTATTGAAATATATTCAAAAACATCTTGTAAATTTTTAATTATTAAAATTAATTTTTTGTTATGAGGGCAACCACAAAGGTCCTTCACGAGGGCCAATTCCATTTTTCCGCACGGGGCTTGATGAATTTTTTTTATAATTATCTGCAGGGTGGCCAGTGGTTTGTGACCTTGATAGATTATTTTGGTGGAACTTGTGTGGCCATCATAGTTGGAGTCACAGAGATGATCACCATTTTCTGGATCTATGGACTATTCAATTTTTTGAATGACATCGAATTTATGCTGGGTATAAGACCAGGATTTTATTGGCGAATTTGTTGGTCCATCATTACTCCAATTTTGATGCTTGTTATTCTGATATACACTTTTGCGACTTATGTACCTCCGACTTATGATGGCTTCATTTTTCCTGATTATGCTTATGGTGAAAATGAATATTTGTTGGTTTTTCAAATTATTATATTATTTCAAATTATGAATCTACAATAAAGTAATTTATTTATAATTTAGGAATTGGTTGGTGCATTTTGGCTATTGGCATTTTCCAGATTTTTGGTTTCATTGTCAGAGAAATTATGAAACACAAAAATTTGTCACTTTTTGAAGTAAGTAATTTGCCTTATTTTTACTTGCACAAGCAGCTGATGTTTCAAGCACTATGTTCTGAGAATATTGATTTATTTAATAAAGTGTCTTTTGTTGTCAGGCTATAAAAAGTGCCTTCAGACCCTCAAACAAGAATTGGGGACCCTTCAATAGCAAAAATCGAACCGAATGGAGAGAATTTGTTGCTGAAAAGAACTTCAAACAAAAGGGTGGTTTTATCGAATTATTTTTTAGGTAGTACTTGAAATAAGAAGGAAGGGAGGAAGGATGAAAAAAGCACAAAATAATTTTACAGCTCTTTATAATCCAGGATGAAATTATATTTAAGAAATGTCAACTCCAGAACTAGAACAACTGAAAATAGTATTTTTATATAAGTTAAAAGAGTTTTAATTGTAACATCTCTTTTGTGATATAATAATTTATTATATACATAAATAAGCAACGTTATTATTTATATATTACATATGTTTGTGAGAAATAAATATTTTAAATCCAATTTTACATCTGTCATAAATTTTATTACAAAAGTGCCAAAACTTTATCGTCTGACTTAGGATTTACAGATTTTTTTAAAGATTTGCTTAAAATATTTCCTTTACGAAATACTGCTCAGAAAACTTGGTACCATTCAATCAGTGGTTGTTCTGCTATTAACAACTCTTAATTAAAGTATTTGCAGATAAAAGAAATATTAACGATAAGTAAAAAATAATAACGATTAAAATTTTTTAATCCTAAATATAGATATTTTGAGTTTGTGTTCAACTACCTAATTACGTGTTACAAAATAAAACGGGTATCTAATAAATTGCTCTTGAAGTGATGAAAGTGATTTTTAAACAATTATAGTGATCATCTCTGATAATTCTGATAAATAATTTTTAAAAAATAATACTCAAGTAAGACATTTTTTAAAATTATGAATTATCAGTGATACAAGAAAAAAAAGATTATACCTAAGAAATTTGATTTGGAATATGCTAATATTCTGCCTATTTCTATCGAATCTAGAAGAAATTAGATCCAACTTCTGATAAAAAATCGCGAGTCGTCGTTGACGACATATCAAGTAATTTTGAAATACAAAAAAGGAATTCTATTTCTTCTGTAACTTCGGTAATAGTAAAATAAATGTTTTTCTTATCTAAAAAGAAATTGAATCTTTAATGTTATCTTGATAATTTATATTTTAAGTGCGTTTTTTAAACATTTTTGGTTAACAACACAATTAAATTTGTCTCCTTTATGTCACGTTGCATAAAAATATTCTAAAGGACAAGTTTCCTAAAAATTTTTAATTCTCTTATGCTTTATGTTTTCTTAGAGACATATGTTACATATTAACAATACATAACTTTGTGTTCTTTTTTAAATGGTTTTCAATTAGTTGACAATTTTTAAACTGCTGTAAAAAATTATATACTTTTATCTCTAATAAAGATGCTTCAACTCACCTCATAAAACATAAAACAGATTTTTTTCTTATAAAATGTGACTTTATTTTTTATGGTAGGATTAAAATTACTCATTAATTTTCAATCTTTTATACAATAATGACTGTGAATATTCTACGCATGCGAAGATTACAATTATTTATAAATTTCCTCCGATGCTCAAACTCACGATTCTATAAAAAATAATTATTAAATGTTAACCTATATAATATAAGAAAATACTGACTTTGTTGAATGTGTTAAAATAATTGACTATTCTTTTAAATTTTACCTTCTCATTTTAATGAGAATGTCATAATAATTGGATAAAAAAAATTATAACTAATATAAACAAAATTATATTTTATAAACATATCGTTTTTTGATGGTAAATAAATCTTACTTTATGGCAGTGTAAAGATATAATATCCCATATAACACAGATAAAGCTAACATATGCTTTTCATAAGATGCCAGAAATATGAGGAACATTCAATGTAAAATGAATATTTTTCATATCCCTGGCATATTTTATGGGTATCAATAAGAAGCTGTTTCAGAAGTATCTCTTTTTTCTATAAATATCAGTGACTTATGTCAACGGGTTTAAAATTTTTAGCTCCTTGTTTTCATTCCTGATGAGTTAAATACATTATATTGCACTGAAAATAATTCTAATATTTACAAATAAAATTAAAATTTTGTTCAAAATTAAGTTTCAATCTACTATTTTGAATTGTTTTTAAAGAGGACGTGGATAATTTGAAGAATTCGAGATTCTGTCTTCAAACTTCTCTCTTTTGCTTTATCCTCCTTGAACATCAGCCACTGCTGTCGATCTTCTTCTGCCCTTGGGCCCCACTTTGAAGATGGAGCAAAGGCTTGATGTATCATCTGCAAAAAATTATACGAATTGTTATCTGTTTATATTTTTACATTTCCTTCAGAAATAAAAATAGTTTTTCAAATTTTGATATGTACCTATTGAAGATATTCTTTAAAAGTAGAACACAATTACAAATTTTTTTAAAAAAGGTTGTTACCTTTGAAGTAGGCAATCTTCTGTTTTTAATGCATGCTACCATCATCCAAAATGGTATTTGCAAAACGCCAAAGGCTAGCAAAATGGATCCTGCTATATGAGCTGAGTTTGGATATGGAATGTCCCCATAAGTTAATGCTTTCATCATTACCACCGTATATAAAAATATTACTATAAGAATCAATGGAGTTATCAGGAACCAACACAATCTCCAATAAATACTGGGTTGCCGCTGCAGCATAAATTCAATATCATCCAGAAAATTCTCCAAACCTGTTGAAAAATAACATTAATTTAACAAATAATTAAAACACTTTCTCCATCTTCTCGTGAGGTATTGATGAAAAAGATAAAAACAAAAAAAATATCAGATTTATAACTATTATTTAATTTTGTTAATCAATATAATTAATTGCTGAAATATATTTTTTCAATGCTCACCATAAACCCAAACTACGCCCATGATTTCGAATGATGCTAATATGAAAACAACAAACGAAGTGGCATAGTGGTCTACCAAATTCAATATAAATTGTCCACCCTGAAAATTATTTCAAAATATTTTGTAATCGGATGAGATTGATGCTTTTCTAAATTATTAGTTTTTGGTAATAATGATATCAGTGAAATTAGTATAATTTGTTTGTAATGGGAAACAACTAATTATCAATTAAAAACTAATTACAGGGAATCTTTAATCTAATCGAATGCTGGTTTCGAGTATGGCCTGCAATGGCCTTGGAGTAAATCGCGAGTCTCTAAACGTAAACAGTCAGGGCCGAATGAACTATTTCTGTTTGATTTTTGTCAGGAGTAAAAAATATTTTTTAAATACAAGTTTAATTTAACATTTACTTTAGTTTTAAGTTTTATTTATTTATTATTTATTAATTATTATATATAACGCTTAACCAAAACACTGAAAGCGAACTGAAGCGAGCTGACGAAATTATCCGCTTAGGATTCTGCCCGCTTTGTGGCTACGGTACTGTGAAACTCTGCTGAGCTCACAGCGCCTTTCTCTCGTCCCCTTGGACCCCTCACTAACGACGAAAATTCGTGTAAGGACTTATGTCAAGGGGAAGTATATCGCGAGAGCAGTGTATAATCCATCAGTATAATTGACAAGCTACAATCGCACTAATTTCATTTCCCGAAAATAGTGAAATTTATTCAGAATATTTTGATACTATCACAAATTCAGATTTTTTAATATGACTTGATAATGTTAATTCTTTTTCATCAGAAGTTAATCAATCAAAGATAACAGTTATCAGTGGATTAGTTTTCAGATTCTAGATTGTACCCGCTTTTTTATTGTCTGCAGAAAAATCTTAGGAGAAGGGAGTTTATCTATTTATATTTTACATCAATGAGAAAATGAAATGTGAACTTTAAATACTTTTTTGCTTATAATCAATAATGACTATTTGTTTTATCCAGGGAATGAAACGAAACATGCGTTCCGGTGTTAATTTGGTATTGAGACCCAAACGAAACAAACTATTTCATGTCATTCGGTAAGAGCGATACCGTATTCTTTTTGTTTCATTCTACCGGATTGCAAACGGTTCGTGATGCGGTTTTTTAACATTCAAGATGTATGAAGTGAAGTTTGTAGAGAATGAATAAACAAGTGAAAGTACTTTTATTGAACCCATTATGAACCGTTCATGTATTTGGTTTTGATTTTTAAACGGTTTCGAAAACGAATTAAAGCGCGGAAGGAAACATATTGTTTATTTATGAAAAGGTCCGCTCTGAAGTTTCGGTATTAATTTATAACATTTAAATAGTTCGTTTGAATCGGTTTTGGTAACGTTTCATTCCCTGCTTTAATCTGTGTTATTAAAGTTTACCAACACACTAAAAAATAAAAATGCTTTTAAAACCAAATTCGGTATGGAAACAGATCGGGCAACAAAACCATCCGACTTCAGTGTAGTCCATGAATCACGAATAAAAGAATTACGATTTCTGAATCAAAATAGAATGATTGTGGATGAAAACCAAATCGAATCTGGTATCATTTTTCAAAATGAAGTTGATCAGATATCATATGGAACAACCGAAGATCATATTAGAACGCCCAAAAAAGCATACCGGATTTAAAGGAAAGCCTAGTTTTTACTGCCATGTATTATTTAACATTTTGCAAGTCACAAATTATTACAATAATGTTAAACATTCTCCAACTGATCCACATATCTCAATTGTACTCAAAACTTGGGTAAAGTTTCCTAAACAGATTTTCTCCTAAATAATCAGACACTGCTTTTATGAAACAAATCAAGGATATTGAGAATTATCTAAAAAACTATACAACACTATACTAATTTATCTAGAAAATGAGTTAACATAAAAGATTATAAGTAAAACGAAATAGAGTGATGAAAGATATAGGTACTCTAAAATTTAAACAAAATTTAAAACTTTTTATCCAAGTTTCAAAATAAGAACACCCATTCTGTGATTGGTCGAGGAAAGTCAGTTTCTTGAAAATTTTTGCAAACATTAAAAAAAACTATGACTTCGTCCCACTTACACAAGGTTTTCGATTACTATCTCTTATAAGCTCAAGGAACTTATAAAGTTATAATCAAGTTAGTAATTGACGTTTCACTGAGTCTGTCGACTTTCTGAAAGTTCTCTTGAAACATAAAGCGTAAAGTTTTAGATCGAAACTTTTCAAGAAATATTGCATTCCAAAGTACGTCAAGTTGTGCTATCTCATGGAGTTGTTCACTTCTGTCATTTTTCTCTCTTTCTCCCTATTTCGTCCGATAATTCCTTCTCTTTCCAATTCTCCCTCTTCTTTGAACGTTTCATATCGTCTCTTTCTCCTTACTACTTTTGAGGATGGCGTGTATGTTATCGAAAATCTGGATAGCACGCTACATTTCAGCCTACCCTATATGCCACCGTGTGCTTATAGGCTCACGCGGTTCTGGGTTTTACCGAGCAACGTGCATCGTTCACAGAACGGCACAATTCTTCGAGTTAGTAGCGTGTTCGTACTTCCCTTTCTACGTTCATTCCAAATATCCGATAGCGTGATCCCTATATAGTCGATTTACTACTTGATGCATGTGTATGACCAGCAAGGCCATAATTAATTTGGCATTCTGTAATGTTCAGACAAGTAAAAGAGGAAGCTGATGACTTTTACTTACATAAAGATCCTTACGAAGGCTATTCAAATTAAAAGGCCTATTAAAGTCGACCTGTCAGCGATTAACAATGGGCCGAATCCATTTCAAATAATGCAGACCGGAGGGTGACCTGTTCAGAATTGGCTTGCGAATGAAATATGTTTTTGTACGTGAAAAATAAGGGGGCACATATTTTTTGAAATTAAAATGGCGACGTATTTACATTTGTTACGAATATTTATAAACTTTAAGGGAAAAATTAGTTCTTTTTGCAAATTTTACCTTAAAAACCTTGCAAAACTGAGAAAAATAGATATTAAACCGCAATATCTAGATATTAGTGGGTAATATATTTGCAATTTAACTATAGGACAGTCATCTAGATATAGAAACAGACTATCTGCTGCAGATATTAAAAAGAAGATTCTTACTGACAGTATCTTGGATATTAAACGGAAGTATCCCAAGATATTAAATTGGAATATTTAAGATGTTAAACTGAAATATGCTACACTGTAAAAAAAATTTTGAAATTCTCAAGACTAAATAGTATGAAATTTTTCCGAAAAAGGTCGGATATACGTTTTTTCGAGCACAACACTTTTTCTAGTCTCAATAAACGATGTCATAGAAGAAATAGAAAAACCAGTAAATTCATCAATCTTCGCCGACGACTTAACCATCTATTGTAAAGGGAAGAACCTCAAGTCAACCACATCAACTCTTCAGTCGGTTCTAAATAAATTATGGCATTGGTCCCTTAAAAATGGATATAAATTTTCGCAATCTAAAACGGAATATATCATATTCATACGTAAAAAAATACCTGAAACAATATCTAGAATCCAACTCGATCATCAAGACATCAAAAGAGTGAGCCAAGTAAAATTACTAGGCTTAATCTTCGACCAAAAACTAACTAACCTACAAAGCCATTATCAGAGCAAAACTTGAGTACGGATCAATCATCTACAACTAAGGTAAACCAGGAACCCTTGCCCTACTCGACCCTATTCATAACTTGAGCATGAAAATTTTCTGCGGAACCTTCCATACCAGTCCTACTAAAAGCATAAAAAATGAAATTGACGAATCGACCTTAAGCCATCGAAGAATGGAACTCTCCCTAAAATACACCGTCACAGTAGCTGCATTTCCAAATAACCCATCTCATGACCTTCTTTTCCCCAGTCAAAGAAATATCAACCCTGATCTACAAACCAGATTACCAAAATCAGTCAGCAAATTGATAGAAGAAAATCAATCGGAAACTGAACCATTTACCACCCGTCCAGACCAAAAAACTAAATCCAGATCTCTAGAAATTCTAAAGGTTGACCTCAACCTGTCAAAAATAAAGAAAAATGATATACCTCCAGGAAATACACAGAATGAGGACTTCTCTATTCCCAAAACGAACTTGAACCATCCTATATGGAAAACCCTCAACGGAAGAGATCTAACAGTTCTCACCAGACTCCGAATCGACCACACCAAGATCACTCACAAGCATCTTATTGAGAAGATGGAACCCCCAAATTGTGATCAGTATAACGTTCCAATCAGTGTTAATCACCTTATTATTAAGTGCATTAAGTTCAGTGATATCAGAATTAGATTAAGTCTACCTAATTCACTCCAAGATATCCTCGGACAACCTACGAAAGTTGAAAAAACAATTAAGCATCTTAAAGAAACAAAATTGTTCACCCTAATATAGTAAATCAAATAATTATTGAACCCATTAGTGAAACATTATACTGTATATTTTCTTGCACATTCTTTCGTTAGTAAATTTTTTTTTCGACTAAATAAATTTTCCGTTAAACGAATAGGGCTTACATTTCGTCGCTAATGACCTAAATGTAGATGAGACGCAAATAAACCTAATAAAAAAAAGCTGGCAAATTTTTTTCGGAAAAATTTCCCAAAAAATTTTTACAGTGTCTTTTTGCTTCAAAACCTTGCCATTTCGGCAATTTTTGAGATTTTAAGGTTTTTCTTGTTTTAATTTATCAAATTTTTTGCAAGCTTTCGAAACCGATGAGAGAAATAAAGAAAGAATAAAAACTGGTTAGGCTATTTCAACTTTTTGAAAAAATAAAACATGAAATTTTCTTCAAACAGCTACCTTCTTTTGCGCTGGAATTTTCAGGTGGGTTGGGTGGTAATATATTCCACCTGCTATAAATTTTACAATTGGATTGTATTTGTATTTCACGACAAAAAAATTTCTATTTTTTCTAGAAAATAATAAATGCAAAAACAATAATTAGGAAATAAAACTTAACCTTTCAGTCCTTTTTACACAAATTTGATTTTATAGGTCTTAAAGGAAGGTTTAATGGTCTGCAAAGAGCTTTACGAACTCCAAAGGGAACCAGAGTTAATGTGAAATAAAAATTTCATTATTAAATCTTAATGCTTAATTGTTATACGAGAACAATGGTTTAATTGTTTCTAAAAGAACAAAAAAGACCAAACCTGAATAATTCAGGTCTTGCTTCAGGAAAAATTTTATAGGTCTTGCTGTCAGGAAAAAAATTAAATATTAAGGTTTATTAACGAAATTTTAATTTCATATTCACTCTCGTATCTTCTGGATTTTGTAACTCTCTTTGCAGGACATTCAATCTTCCTTTAGGACCTACAAAATCCAATTTTTGTGAAAAACCCGAAAAGTTACGTTTGATTTCTCGACAATAAGAAAAATATAATTGTTTTCTTCTTGAAATATCAGGACAATCCAGTTTGAAAATTTATTGTAAGTAGATTATATTATCACCCAACAGACTTGAAAATCGAAATAGCTTGCCAGTTTTTATTCTTTCTTTGTTGGAAAAAAATTTCGTGTTTTATTTTTTTCAAAAAATCAAAATAGCTTTACCAATTTTTGCTCTTTCTTTATTTTTCTCATCGGTTTCGAAAACTTGCAGAAAACTTGATAAATTGAAACAAGAAAAACCTTGAAATCTCGAAAATTGCTAAAATGGAAAGGTTTTGAAGCAAAAATATAAAATAATTTATTTCTCGTGAAAAAACAAAAAGATACCAAAGGGGAAATTTATGGTAAATAGACTATGTTGGTACCTATTATTCCTAAAAATTTTAGTGGAAAAAAGGTGGGGTTTTCGGAAAAATTGTTTTTTCGTTTTTTCCAAAAATCGAAATAACTTAACCATTTTTTATTATTTTTTAATTTTTATCGTGGATTACGAAAGAATGAGAAAAATGTGACAAACTAGGACAAGAAAATCCTTAATATCTAAAAAATTGCGAAATCGCAAATGTTTTAAATGTAAAATTTGCAAAAAACTAATTTTTACCCTTAAAAGTTAAAAATATTCGTAAAAAATGTAAATATGTTGCTATGTTAATTAGAAAAAAAACGTGTCCCCTTATTTTGACGATTTTAACTCCGCAAAACTATTTCTATAGATTTTCGAGTAAGAAAACACTTTTTCCATGACGTCTATGTTCTGACTTTGTTCCTACTTTGCAGTTCATAATAAGCTAAGTTGAAATAATTATCATGAAGTAAGTATCATAAACCGGGACAACAGATCTACCTCTTATAATTCACATAAAAAATGTTTCAGGATATTTCTCTCGGAAACTTGAGAATTTAACATTTTATTTTCGCATAATATCGTGCTATATGATAATGTGGTTATATGTATATAATAGAGATCCGAATATCTGAATGCAGTCATTTCATTAAAAAGTGAAGTGTCACATAAATGGTCGCTGACTTTATATACGGTATAATCAGGGTGTCTAGCGATTCTCCTAATATAAAAATTCCAGGACTTTTCCAGATTTTCCAGGTCAAAAAATAAATTTCCCCAGGTCCCATTTGTCAATTATTACCATAAACTTTAATGAAAAAATCTTTTATTTTAAACCTGTACGATAGAAATAATTTATAAAACTGAATGAACAATATAAAATGTTTATTATGCGATTTATGATATTCTTGAGGCTAACTGTAGTAAAAGCTCAAAAATTATTTTTTTTTAAGGAATTCTCTCTAAGAAGAATATTTGTTTCTACTAATTTCTAAGAAGAAATCTTAAGAAAACTGAAAAGAATTATAGTCTTCTACTAATGAAATAGTGCAAAATCCCTTAACAACTGCTTTTGTAAGTATTTCCACTAATCTTTAATAAAAAAACTACTATTTTACAGTTAAAACTATAAATTCACTAAATGAATTAGTAGGCCTTACTAAGTGGATCAGTAGTATTCTAAAAAAGTTTATTAAATCAATTGATAAACGATTTTTCATTATTTTGTTTCAATAAAACTACTAATTCATTGTCAAATGTAGAGAGATAGAATTCCAGGACTTTGGGTAAAATTTAGGGACTTTTCCAGGTTTTTCCAGGTAAAAAAATTCAAGGACTTTTCCAAATTTTCAAGGATTTCCAGGATGTTAGAAACCCTGGGTACATGCCCTCAATGAAATATAAAAACTTAATTTTAAGAAATTGTAATTTTTTAAAATAAAATACTGCTCTCACAAAAGCCCTCATTATTTTAAACTAGAAACACTTCTCGTTCAGTCTGCCGTGAGTAGTAACGGACGGTTAAATCAGCCGTCGCACTTACCGCACGCAAGTCAGGACGCCACCACTTACACGCTTACAATTGTTAGAGAAAAAGTGCACGGGGAAACAAATGTGATTTTGACTGATAAAACAATATCGATTTATTTAGCAAATTTAGGGTGTCTACACAAGTCTTGAAAAAAATTCCCTGACTTTTCTAGGTTCTTTCCAGATACCTTCAGATTTTTCCAGGTTTAATTTTTCTTAATATGGAGCCATTCAACTATTACGTATCGCATTTTTAAAGCATTTCTGACTCTATAGCCCTTCAAAGCATTACATAACACTTAAATAACCCCATTTATTATCCACTTATATTTATTTAAATTTATTAAATTAAAAATATAAAAAATACGACGGATGATAAAACACTGAAATAACAGATGTATTTAGAAAGAATATTTATTTAAAAAGAGCATTTATTTAAATGTTATAATATTATAATTTAATATAATATAATGTAATATAATATAATATTATAATCTATAAGAGTACTTACTACGTTTCTTGAAAGAATTTACATACAATAGATTTAGACAGTTTCAGTCCTTATAAATGTCTAAATCGTTATATTTAGTTTTTTATTACAAAGAAAAAAAAAACTTAAGCGCGCACAAAAAAATTCCCTGAGATTTCCAGATATATAAAAATTTCCTGAAAATTCCAGGTTTTCCAGGTGAGTAGACACCCTGAAATGATTTGATAACTATTTTGACTTATTTTTAATTGATAATGACATAATGACTAATTCACAGTGAAACAATACTAGTTCACTTTAGTCACACTACTGAATTGGACATAGTGAATTTTTTTACTAACTGAAGTTGCTGAAAAAGCTTTCCGGTCATTTGGTCATCAAAATTTTTCCCGATAATTAAAAAAATAGTTTCAGATGAATAACAGTTAATACAATGATTTTTCCTATTTCCTTAATCGATTTTAGACAATTCTTTAAACAGAAATGGATTTCATTACATTTTTTATTCACATTAAGACTTCTATTAAGTGTCTAATTTGAAAAAAATACTTTAAAAAAATCTTCAGTTGGGAATTAGTATTCAGAATGAGATTTCTTTTTTCTAAATAAAAAGTTCAAGAATTGAACTGAGGAATTAGTCATTATTGACTAAAAATGATTAAAAATGGTTATTAAATCATTTGGTAATTGCATATCTGTTTCATTATTCAAAACTAACTATTTCAGATTTAGAGAGTATAAAAACGATATCTAAAAAGCCATTATTGAATAAAAAATACGACTTTTATCTAAAAGTCGAAGAAAAAAAAACATAATTCTTCTATTAAGTATCTAATTTGAAAAAAATACTTTAAAAAAATTTTCAGATGAGAATTATTATTCAGAATGAGATTTCTTTTTTCTAAATAAAAAGTTCAATAATTGAACTGAGGAATTAGTCATTATTGACTAAAAATGATTAAAAATGGTTATTAAATCATTTGGTAATTTCATATCTGTTTCATTAATCAAAACTAACTATTTCAGATTTAGAGAGTATAAAAACGATATCTAAAAAGCCATTATTGAATAAAAAATACGACTT